>OV049924.1:158288800-158436300 GCA_920104205.1 Eupeodes latifasciatus
TTTCGAATATACATTATGTCAATGCTGTCTATCTGATTGAAGAAAAATCAAAACATTTTGATTTTGCTTCAAGCATACACACATTGTATACGTGTTTCATTTTAACTAATACTCTCTCACATGCTTGACAAGCATTTGAACAATGTATATGCCGCATAACAATATTCATCTTAAAAGTACTAATGATCAAGAAATGAAGAACAATAACAATTTACCTGACACAGAACTGACGCCACACTACTGACGAAAAAGACGTAATTTGAGATTATAATCTGGACTAATGTTTTTTTTTGTAATTTCAAATATCAACAAACTACATTTTAACAAATCAAAGTCTAATACGAATAAATAAAAATAAACTTTAGATTAACAAAAAAATAACGACTCACCATAAAACTGACGTGTTGACTGGCTAAGCACGTGTATAGACAACAAACATAACCCAAACTCTGGTACAGTTATGGTGGCCGTCAAATTGTGCGACCCGCAACTAACTTTATTACCAACATTAAAATTCAAAGTGGGATTTGACGTTGAGTCGGCGATATTTCGCACGAATTTTAAATTTAAATAACACACAAGAAACTGACGAATAAAACTGAACACAAAATTTCTTATTTTTTTAAATAAAGTGGAGAACACTGCATTATGAAAGTTGTAGTATAATATTAAACTATATATGTACATGCATGGCAGATTGTATTAATTTAATAAGTTTTCTCAAATCAATGATAATGTTTAATAGACAGTCACTTAATGGTTGGTTTTCAGGGTTGTGACATGCCAGAGGGCTGACGTTTTAAGAACTAATTGTTTTTTTTTTAATAACTTGTATTCAAAATGAAGAACTGAAATTGAGTGACTAAATAAAGGTCTTTCCATTGTTTTAAAATAAATTGCAATCTCAATAAAATATAATCAGACTTTGTATATATTGGTTGTTGACATCGAGTTACCCAACTTTTGTATAATCACCCATATGTAACTTTTCTACAGAGTTTGTTGGGCATTGAGAAGGCGATTGACATTTTTTGTCATAAAGCACTTTTATATAAAATGAAAATGTGTAGATTTCCTCTATTCTTGATCAAAATCATCGAAAGTTTTTTGAAATATAGACTTTTTTCTGTATTTATTGGAAATCGTGTTTCAGAATATTTGGATATTCCTTTTGGTGTCGTTCAAGGATCAGATTTGGATCCTATCCTCTTCAATATTTTTGTGTCAGATTTTAGGGTCACATGTAACAATACACATTGGGCAATGTTGGCAGATTATATTGCAATATACTCTACCAGTGTAAATATTATGTTTTCATTGCAAACATCACTTAAATATATTGAAAACTATTTTAAGAAATGGAATATTAAAGCAAAGTATTTCTCATGTCGTTTTCTTTACACGTCGCAGGAAAAGCAGTTATTTACCATAAACTTGCCTTAATCCTTTCGGGCGGGAATGGGACGTTTACATATAAATATTCTTTGTTCTGTACCACTCTCGTACCGAAAGGGTTAAATTTTCCAATACTAATGTACAGTCAATGGAAAGTCAAATATTCGGGTATTACATTGGATACAAAGTTAACTTTTTGAAATCATGCTGCAGTTACTATTAACAAAATAAATGCTAAATAATAGAAAACAAAATTATTTCGTATAAAACAATCTTTCAACTTATCTTATTGTTCGGTGTTCCTGTCTGGTACGATTGTGCGGCCTGTCACAAAAAAAAAATAACAAATAATACAAAATGAAATACTTAAAATAATTCTTAAATTACCTAAACGATTTTCAACATTGAAATTAAATAAAAAAACTAATGTCAACTTTGTTGCTACCCTTTCTTTAAAATATGTATAAGATACTATGTATAAATGCAAATTCTTGGAAACAGTCTAATAAAAGACGTATGTATGTGCAATTTAGATTATAAGAATTACATAAGGGGTTTGCTTTGTAGAAATTTCCCTTATTTTAATATAATTTGTTTTTGTATACAAAAGTATTAAAGCTGAAAAGAACAAAATGTTGAGTTCTTAAACTCTTCAGAATGTAAGTTAGATGTAAAACTTTTGTTCCTTAATCTACAATAAATATTTGATTGAATGAAATGAATTATATTAACTTATCAACATCTTAAACATCAACATTTGCTGCGCCGATTTTTAAAAAAATTTCCATACGATTTTTGTCCGATTTTTGTGTATGCCATAGATGTTTAAACTGTCTCATTTTATTTTGCAATGTAACTATTTTTTAATAAAAAAGTCCAGGCACTATTAAATTTTTGTACCGATTACATTTTGACATCAAAATTGCAGAAAATTGCTGCTAACGAAAATCAAAGAAATTCATTAATTTGTAGTCCAAAACGTAAACTTAGTAAAATAAAAATATATTATCCGTTTATTTACAAATAAACATTATATAACTATAAGCTGTGATATTATTTTCAAAGCGAAAGAAGTAACATTTTCAAACAAACAGTAATTGTTAACACGTTTTTCTATTCTATATTATTAAATCAGTAAAATTTCAAAACAAGCTGTCACAAACGTTATCGTTATTTTTCCTTTGTAAGATTTGAAAAATACAAAATTTAACAAAAAAATATCGTTTTCTATAACACACATAAACGTACTCTTTTGTTTATCACCAAAAAAAAAAACGAAATCAAGTATCGGCAAAAAGGACTTAAGTTAGAAACACATAGAGTCAATGAACTTAAGACGTTAATATCAAAATAAATATTATTTTTGTTGTTTTATTGTCTAAAGACTAAATTAATTAGATATTTAATAGTTGTTCTACACTTAAGTTGTTAGTATTAAACGAAAAAGACTAAAAAAGGCTATAACACCAAATCAAAAACCTAAAATGCAATTTTTTGACTTAATACCTTTTTACTTTTTTGCATTTTAGTGTTGTAGGATCTTGAATCTGTGATTTTAACCAATTTTCTTATTTAATGAATTGCTTCCATAAAAATTGTCTTGATATTTATCAATTAGGGACAACGAAGGACTCAACGAAAAATAAAAAAATACTTTCAACAGCTAACCCAAAAAAAAGGAGCGCCAACAACTACGAGATTATTGATGAATAACTTTCACCAACCTCAGACTTTATGATGGCTTGGACCCTACTCCACTTATCATCTAATTTTTATAATCTAATTTTTAACTTCTACTCAAAACGTATCACAGATAAATAGAAGCGAATATGTCAATGACTTATTCTATGATGATCTAATCAGCCCTGAACTTTGTCTTTCCTATTGTGTCAACGCCCACACTTCCTTCAGTGCATTGTTAGTTATTCATATACAGAATAACATCGTTATTTTTAATAATTATCACTCACTCAAAGGGGTTTGTACACCTTTAACATGCCAGAAACACATAAGGTGCGTTTTTTGGTACCTTCAGAATAATACCTAAAAAGTATCTGGGCAATCTACTATATCTTAAAAAAGATATAGTTAAGAAAATTCAAATCTTACATCTCCTTCTGGGTTTAAAAGTTGATTAGCATAAAATCGATCATTGAGCACTATGCACTTGTGATCTTTTTTATTATCAATTGTTAAACTTAATAAAAAGATAAATAGACTAAGTTGTTTAATTATACGAAACAAGACTGACATATTTGTTTGTCATTTTACAAAAAGTTAGTTTCAACAAATACAGCGCCATCTGTTGAACGCAAAGATCTACACACTGTTAGACCATAATCTATGAACAAATCCCTTTCCTTCAGTTCTTATTGCATTCATATTCAATTCAAAAATTTGTCTATTTTATTAAGTTAAAATTGGTTCTGCTCTGAGTTTCGCAAATTTTTTTTTAAATTTTGTAATAAATTATTCTAACAAATGTTCAACTGTATCAACTTTCAAATATAAAAAAAAGACCGCTATTGTAAGCTCTAGGAAAAATGGGTGAGATCACAAAGAGATGTAGGCGTGCATAATTTTAATAAACTTATATAAACTAACATTGCTGCAAGCCAAAGGCGAAGGCAGATTGAGTTGTAAACTATTGTGTTATTGTTTTAAAAATTATTCATAAAAATAAAATTATTTTTTGTGACCTCCGCACATTTTTTCACTTAGTAAACATTGTCAATATCAACTTCTAACTCCGGATTTATAATAAAATAGCACCTTTAAAACTTTTTAGAAAGAATTGATAAATGAAGAATGTATGTTACATGAAAGAGAAGGATAAAACATTCGTCATTCTCTTAGTTTTGCTTTGAAAGGGAGTGGGGTCTGACGAATGAAAACGATATAAACTGACCTTTACACTGGTTTTAAATCTTATTTCCTTATAATTCCTTAAGAACTTGTAAAATAAACTTGTTTCATACTATTTTCTGTGAAAAACAAAAACAAAATTATAAAGTATTGCAAATACGATACGTTTTATATTAGATAAGTTGGCTTTACGTCTTTGTATATGTATTGCTATACATTTACTATATGTTATTTTACAACATAATAATGAACTATACAACAATGTTTATTTTACAAACCCACAACACAACAAAATTTAAAAAGTTAATATTAAAAGATTCCAACAATAAGCAACAAAAAGAAATTAATTCAATTAATATATGGAAGAAGGCATTTAAAAATGGTAACAAGTCTGACATTAGTAATTACTGACCAATCTCTAAACTGTTCTGTATTCCCAAACTTTTTGAAAACAGTTGTTTGTGATAGTTTAAACTTTAACTGGAAGAATATTATATGTAATCAACAACATGGTTTTATGCAAAAACGTCCCGCAATTACTAATCTGCTTGAATTTTTGCATAATTGTTCAAATACCCTTGAACTGGGTCAAGAGCTCGACTGTTTTTACACTGATTATTGAAAAGCTTTTGACCAACTTTAATTAATTACATTTAAGCTTAAGGCAATGGGGTTTCCTCCTCAGTTTATAACATCTTAATTTTTTTCTTTCTCTGACCCTTCTATTGCCAAATCAGGAAATCCCCAGGTTAGTCATTTAGGACATCTTCTTTTTATCTTAGCTATCAATGATGTACCCCTTTGTTTACGATACAGTAACATTTTAATCTATGCGGATGATATGAAAATCTTCAAAAGCATAAAATCTATAAATGATAGGTTACAACTCCAAGATGATACCGGAGTCGAAATTTTGGCCCTATTTTCGTCCCCAAAATTCAGGTTCTCTGAGGTTCAAAGAGATTCAAAAGAGGATCACTTACTGTTAAAATGTTGCTCCTCATTTGAACCTAATAGTGGCAGTTATCGGACAAAATACGATGTTTAGGATCAAATGAGGACGACAGCAAAAAGCCTCAAATGAACCTTTTTCATCTTCACCATAGCTTTTTTTTTCTGGGGAGAGTACGATAACTTTGGCGACAAAGTTTAATGACGGATTTGTATAGAACAATTAAAAACGAGCATTTTTTTACTATGGGAGGGGGGGTCTATCTCCCCCCGTTTAGGCGGTAGGGGCAGTTTAAAAAAATATGTACATTAAATGGAAAAAAAATAATTAAAAAATAACGGTAATACTTATAATTAAGTATTATACCTTTTTTTAAAGCCAACACTTTTGTCTATTAGCTTGTTTTTAAATCAAGTCAAAACTATGCATAGTTTTTGAAAAAAATTGTTTTAAAGTCAAAATTTGTGCAAAAAAAAGTTAAAAAAAAGGTTTAAAGTGTAATTTTTCAAAACTTTCAGATTATCTACTATTTTTTTTATAATTCATTGCTCTTATTTGTTGTTGATCAAAAACTGAAAACTAGATGACTTGATGTCTTCTAGTTCTTGAGAAAATTAAAAATTACCAAAACAAAATATTTTAATTAAATTACTTTTTCCTTGCTTCAGTATTAACGTAGTCTTATTTTGATAGTAATAATCGAATATGGATTAAGATATACCTAGGGTAAATTAATTTTTCTTAAATCCAGCTTATTTAAATGCAAAAGAAACTTTGCATGCACCCCATCTTGCACCCACCGCACCTTGCACCCTCACCACCTTGCACACACTCCAACTTGCACCCACCCCAAATCCTATAGTGTGCTCAAGCAGGGGGGTTGCAGGGGGGCAGCATGCCCCCCCTTACAGATGCCACTGTTGCATACACCCAAACTCGCGCACACCTTACTGTTGCATACACCCAAACACGCATTACGCATACGCAAATACCATTATTACTATCAAAATAAAACCACTCAAGCAGAAAAAAAGAATTAAATTAAAATAGTAGTTGTGGTTATTTTCAATTTTCTCAAAAACTAAAAGACAAAATCATCTAGTTTTCAGTTTTTGATCAAAAACAAATAAGAGCAATAAATTCTGAAATAAAAACAATGGTAGATAATCTTGAAGTATTGAAAAAGTCACACTTTAAACCTTTTTTTAACTTTTTTTACTCAAATTTTGAGTTTAAAATTAAATTTTTATTTTCAATTTTCTCAAAAACTAAAAGACATAAAATCATCTAGTTTTCAGTTTTTGATCAAAAACAAATAAGAGCAATAAATTCTGAAATAAAAACAATGGTAGATAATCTTGAAGTATTGAAAAAGTTACACTTTAAACCTTTTTTTAACTTTTTTTACTCAAATTTTGAGTTTAAAATTAAATTTTTCAAAAACTACGCATAGTTTTGACTTGATTTAAAAACTGGCTAATAGAACAGAATGTTGGCTTTAAAAAAATGTATACAACTTAATTGTAAGTATCACCGTTATTTTCTAATTATTTTTTTCCATTTTAAATAATAACTTTTTTAAATTGCCCCTCCCGCCTAAACGGGGGGAGATAGACCCCCCTCCCATAGTAAAAAAATGCTTGTATTAAGACCCTCTACCAAAAACCGTTATTATGTCTTGGCGCCAAAGTTATCGTACCCGTGCCTTTTTTCTTTGTTCATTTACCCTCTCTCTTTCTTTCTCTTTCTCTAAGACTAGTTTATTAGACTCTCTCTCGCTGTCTTTATTATTTTATTTTTTTCTCCCTCTCTCTCTTTCCTACCTGCTTTTCCCTTTCTCTCTTACTCTCTTTCATTTTATTTATTAGGAATCTTTTTAAAATAAAATTATTTATATTTTAATTTTATCCTTTTTTTATACATTAAACAAAACAGTTTTTACTAACATTATTGATTAATTTTAAAGGAATAATTCTTCGTCGTTGTCGTCGTCGTTGCTGTCCTCGTTCGTTGGTGTCTTCGACTTTACTAGCTCCATCGTTACCATTTTCACTATCACCATCTCTATCCTTGTCATTTCCACCATCATTGTTGTCATTGTCATTATCTGTTGTGACTACACAAGAATAGGATAGAATCTGTTCAAAGCAACTGATACTTATAACCTCCCTCCTTATGAATATCGGATAAAGCTTCTTCAAATGCAGCCTCTATCGCAAAGGAGGGTTCATATTAATATTGTCTTTATTCATTAACTTTTAACTGGTGTAATTAATGCACATGATTTATTAAATTATATAAGTTTAAACTACCATGGAGGTAACCGCACAGTACCGTAGTAAGAAGCGGTTCCTTTCTGGACCTTTTGCTGTACGATACCAGACTGACAATAACGGACAAAGTGGGTAATCACCCTCGAAACTGTTTACAGACAGTCGATTACGACAGTGACCACTGCGGACTCGCTGCTGTAATTCAGATTCCGAACGAGCTAGTGGAATTGGATGAATTCGTTCCAACGCATTCCTACAATTATAGTAAGATGCGATGGCCACGTTTCACCCAAGTCCTTGCAAGAGAACTTCGTTCGAGTGACATAGCCCCACCAAACAACAGAAACTTGACAAATACAGAAATCGACCAACACCTTGAACAGATGGACAAGATAATAAAACGAACAATGGAACGGACAATACCGAAATACAAGGAACGCGACCAAAACAACGTCTACAGTAACGCGACTATAGACGCACTACACAGACAGAAAAGCGGACTACTGACAAGACTGAAAAACTTGTACAGACGATTTACAGACCCGTACGACCTGGAGATTAGGACACTGAAGTCGTCGATTAAAAACGTCAACACCCTGATCAAGGAAAACTACAGGTTATCTATTAATTTGTACTGGGACAAGAAAATTCGGGCCGTTAATTCTAGCGACCCGAGTATGTTCCCTAAGATTAATAAGATATTTAGGTCCAAGAACCAGAACGACCTTCCGTGTCTTAAACTCCTGAAAACATTAGAGAACACAGACGTACTTCTGACAGCGCAAATTGATCCTGAGGAAGCCGTCTCGGATGATGACTTCTTTGTGATTGAAGATCCGCAGGAGAAAGTGGAGACAGTTGGTGCTGCTTTCCAGCAAGTGTATAAGGTGAATGCTTGCACTTGCCCGAACCACGACCTGGAAAACAGAGCCTTACTTCATCACTTCTACCTGAGGAATGATATTTCGCATTGGCGATCCGAGAACCGTGGTTTTACCCGGTTTGATGACGACTTTTTAGCAAACGCTATAATCGCCGATCGAACGGGCCCAAGTCCCTTGCTCATCACGAAGGTAGAACTCCAGCTCATCTTCGATTCAATAAGGAATAAGAAGTCAGCAGGTGTCGACGGTATATCCAATATTGTACTAAGACACCTACCGATTGAAGCAATAGACATCTACACCACTCTGTTCAACAACGCGCTGAATAATGCATATTATCCAGTGCGTTGGAAGACAGCAGTGGTTCATCCTCTCCCGAAAAAGGGAAAGGACAACTCCAATCCTTCAAATCTCCGGTCAATAAGTCTTCTTCCAAGCATCAGCAAGGTATTTGAAAAGGTAATCAATAGGGCTCTGGCTGAGTGGGCTGCAGACAACAGTATAATTCCGGATAATCAGTTCGGGTTCAAGGCAGGACATAACACTATTCATGCCGCGTCTAAGCTCGTTTCTGATATCCAATGGAACAAGTCCAAGAAACAATGCACGGGTGCTGTTCTGGTTGATTTAGAGAAGGCCTTCGACACCGTATGGTTAGAAGGGTTGTACCTCAAACTCACCAGACTAGGCATCAGTAAACCATTATTGTATATGCTTTATGATATGCTCAACGGTAGAAAGTTTGTTGTCAAGAGTGGCAATGTAACTTCTACCACCACCTTTGAAATTAAAAACGGTCTTCAACAGGGAGCGGTGAACTCGCCGATCCTCTTCAGCATTTACACCAGCGATCTGATAGGTAGCTTAACTAACGCAATTGCGTATGCCGACGACCTGATTGCGTACAGAACGGCTCGAAAGGTTAAAGTTATTAGAATTCTCTTGCAGCGTGACTTCGAGAAGATTCAGCGATACTGCGACGATTGGAAACTGAAAATAAATGTCCAAAAGTCGGAGGCAATCTTGTTCCGGACTCCGTTGGCTACAGCCTCGCGAGATACGTGTAAGAATTGGCGCAAGATGGTCATTGTTGACCCGCACGGACAGGCATTGACGAGCAAAAGTGTAGTGAAGTACCTCGGTATCTGGTTGGACCAGTATCTATATTTCGACAGACATATGGATGCTGCTCTGACTAAGACCAGAGGAGCCTTCGCTCTGACGAAACGGCTGTTTTACAGCAGTCGGCTTGACCCCAGAGTGAAGGTAATTTGCTACATGGCCCTCATACGGCCAATGATTGTTTATGGTTGTCCAGTGTGGTTCAACATTGCCCCTTCCCAAATGGAGAAGTTTCGGGTGTTCGAGAGACAGTGTCTTCGGCGCTGTCTCGGTTTGTATCGGACACCGGAATCTTCTTATCTGCATTATTATTCAAACGAGGTTCTATACAACGAGGCTCGAATTAATAGAATTGACAATTTCGTGATAAAACATGTTCGGGGTCACATTGCGAGGGCTATGACTTCGACCAACAATTTGATTTTCGGTCCGTTCTATCCGAACGACAACTACTTCGACAATGCACGCTTGAGCGGCTTTATCCCACCAGAGGCATTCCTCTATCTAGACCAGTGCGGCATGATACAGGATAGATTGGCAGTACCGCTTATCTACCACGTCAGGCGAAAAACCGTAGACCGGCGCACAGTGGCCCGTTTATGCAAAACTGCTTGCAATATTCATTTTTCGAGTGGGTCTATAATGCAAAACTTTTTAGTTCACTGGACTCACAAATATTTGGAGCTTGAGTAATCGAAAAAAATATTCAATTTGGGTTATTGGTGTGCCTTATAGAGCAGGCCAAAGTTGAACATTTTTTATGATGATCATTTTTTTTTTATTTTTTTATTTTTTTTCTTAACTTTGAATGAAAAAACTAGAAAAAGGGCTTCCAAACACTTTTCGTTTTTGTTTTTATGATATGCTTTGCCATTATTTAGATCGGTAGTTAAAACAAAAAAAAAACAAAAAAAATTTTTTAATTGTTTAATTTAATTTTTTTGGAAACACTACTTTTTGCACACTTTTTCGACTTCAAATTGGATAGAAAAAAAAGGTTCAACGAGTGGTGCTAAGATCTCAACTGATTCAGAATCCTTATATATTCCTTTACATAAATCCAAAAGATCAACTGCGTCATTTTGCATCGAACTGAGCTAGGGAGATTTGAAGTGATGAAGTCAGTCATTTTTTTCCCCTCTTTTTTTATGGAAAATTTTTTTTATGGTTTTATTTGTTTTGTGTGTGGTGGATTTACAAAAGATGATTTTATTTTAAAAAGGTAAATCATTTTTATTTTTTGTTTATTACATAAGATTTTCAAGAGTTTTAGAACTAATTTTTTTAATCCTGTTATAAAATTTTAAATAACGCATTTGTTTTCGGGTACGATTGAATTTTGATCAGGTACTTTTATTGATAAGGATTAAGATTAAGAATTTATTGATAAGATTTAAGGATAAAACGATTTTGGAATATGTTAGTATACAGGTAGACAGACAGGTAGTTTTATTGGGGTGTCTTTAAATATAATTAATATAAGGATTAAAGCGACTTGAGTGCAGGTATTTACTCTTAGGTATAAAAAGATGAAACATTTGACTAAAATAATCATTTAGAATTCAAACGAGCGTTCGAGCAGTTGCTTTTATTTTTCAAAACAATTTAAAATGGATATTCCGAATAAGGATTTGTTTGAACTTTTTGTCAATGTTACCACTTGCAATGAGTTTATATCTGCAGTGGAAATTGAATACCAACTACCAGATGCAAATGCAATCAAACAGATATTAAAACAATTCTATTACAACCTTGATAGAAAATGGATAGCAGCCAAAAGATCGAGAAATAACTTTAAAAAGAATGCAGAATGGCTTTCCTTATCTCTGCATATCAATACCGGACAAACAGAAGAAGCGGGTGATCTCCCAACTACATCGAGAGGAAGACCAAGAAAGACAGTCAATGAGTGCGCAACATTTACTAAAAAACAAAAAATAATCAAAGCTACAAAGGAGATATGTACAGAACATCTCTCTGAAGCTTTGAGTATAAGATACAATAAGGCCCATGAAAAGGGGAAGAGTGATATAATTCAGGCAATATCTTCTGCAAGTCCTTCGTGTCAAAAGAGTCAAGGAAAGCATTCACACTCCCCAACACAATCCCATAAAATACACCAATGAGAACGCATTAGCTTTGTTTATGGATTTGGGACTCTCAAAAGAAAAATATAAAATCCTGAGAACTTCGTTAAGACATCACAACATAGATGTCTTGCCATCCTACAATATGATTACAGTTGCGAAAAAAGAAGCAGTTCCCGACAACTGCGAAGTCACGGAAATATTAGCTAGAGTGAAACTTCAAAGCATGATGGATCATACAGCAATGCGGCTAATAGAAAGCAAAACGGAGAGTCAAATAATTGCACTTCCAAGAAGTCTAACGTTACAGAGTAAATGGGGCTGCGATGGATCATCTGGACAAAGTGCCTACAAGCAAAAAATAAATACAACAGATGGTGAAACAGACGCACACATGTTCATGGCATCAGTTGTCCCACTTCGACTCAATAGTACAAATGGTGAACATTGGAGGAACCCTCGCCCATCATCAGTTCATTTCTGTCGGCCCATTATGTTCCAATATGTTAAAGAGACTAGTGACATCATAAATACCACAGTTAATAATATTAAAAGTCAAATAGCAGATATTCAACCAACAATATACATAATAAACTTAATGAAGAAACAACTATAACTGTGAATCACGAGTTCTTTTTAACTTTGATAGACGGAAGAGTATTAAACGAATTAACGGAAACAAAGTCTACGCGGTCATGTCCGATATGCAAAAGGACACAAAAGAACTTCAATAAAGATGAATCAATTGAGGACGAACATAATTACGAATATGGAATCTCTCCACTGCACGCTAGAATCAGATGCATGGAATTTATTTTGAAGCTTGCGTACAAGAAGGAGAAGGTACTGATGAATCGATTGGGACCAAGGAGGCGGAAAAAAGAAGAAAACAAGAGATCCAAAGGCGTTTTCGCGATGAGCTTGGCCTTGATGTGGATAAACCAAAGCAAGGGTTTGGAAACACTAATGACGGAAACACTGCAAGAAGATTTTTTGAACAATCAGATGCAACCGCTCAAATAACTGGAGTCAATGGAGAAGTTATAATGAGGCTCAAAGTAATATTGAACGTTTTGAATTGCAGAGAAGTAGTGAATGCAGTTAAATTTGGGGAGTATACTGAGAAAACAGCAGAGCTTTTAAAACAAAAGTATCCTGAAAAAACTACTCACACGTCACACCTACTCTACACAAAATATTTGTTCATAGTCAAAATATCATTGAATATCAATCACTACCACTTGGAGAACTGTCAGAAGAAGCCCAGGAATGCAAAAATAAAGACTACAAGAAATATCGATATCAGAATACGTGTAAAGTTTCAAGGATTCGGCAGAATGAGGACCTATTTAACATGCTTGCAACCTCTTCGGATCCACTTATTTCTTCATTAAGGCATGTGAGAAGCCAAAAAGATCTGAAAGAACGATACTCTCCAGAAATGATGAGTTTATTACACATTTCCCCGGACTTAGATGACAGTTTTCAAGAAATTTAGTGTTTATATATTAATTTGTTTTGTCTTTATTTCTTTTTACACTGACTTTTGATATATGTATAACCAAAATACATTATGTACTCTTGAATACTGGAAAATAAAAAAAATGCCTTAAAATTAAAAAAAAAATACTTTTTTCCCCACTGTTTCACTCGAATTGGTTCTTTTTCTCTTTGCTCCACTGTTTCAATTCACTAAATTACTTAAAAAATTGATTTTGATGATTGCATATTAAAATACCGCTACGTTTATCACCTTTGTTAAAACTTTTAATTTTAACACAAATTTCTGAAACACCCTGTAAACAGTTTTTTTTTTTTGCTCTACTGTTTCAATTCACTCAGATTACTTAAAAAAATGATTTTGACGATTGCATATTAAAATAACGCTATGTTTATGACCTTTGTTAAAACTTCTTATTTTAACACAAATTTCTGAAACACCCTGTAAACAGTTTTTTTTTTTGCTCTACTGTTTCAATTCACTCAGATTACTTAAAAAAAATGATTTTGACGATTGCATATTAAAATACCGCTATGTTTATGACCTTTGCTAAAACTTCTTATTTTAACACAAATTTTTGAAACACCCTGTGAACAGTTTTTTTTGAAAGTCACAATTTTTATAGCCTTAGAAATTTCCTTCAAGATAAAAAAAAAATTAAAGCAATATCTTTATTCGTTTAGGAGATATGATTTTTGCAACCAAAAAAGTCAAAACGGGCCACTGTGCGGCGCACAGTGGGGAAAATGCGGACAAAACCTATTTTTCTGAAAGTAGGATTTTTTTTTAAACTGAAAGTGTTTCTTATAGTTAATTGGTTGTAGAATCAGAAAATGAAAACCGTTTTTCAAAAAAAAAATTGTAGACCAGTAGATTTTCGCTCAAAGTTCAAATATCGTGAAAACTGATAAAATATTGGTATTCCTTAAATGATCAGTATATTGTGAAATTTGAAAGTTTTAAACAATTTTGTCTGCTTACATAATTGAAATAAATAGATAAACAATACAGTATGTTATTTTATTGAAAAAAAATTGGATAAGGTATTTTTTGACGAAGAAACACTCTATTTATGTGATTTTTTAGTTCGCATAAGGTTTTAACTACTGCCTCTGTTTGCCTCTGTTAGCAAACTATTCCCAATAGATAGTGTAGGGTCTCAGCAACATTTTGCAGTAAAAATCTCATCCGGATACGTCCGGATGCGGTTTTTAGAGCAATTTTAAGTTGGGAAGTCATATAAAAAAAATCGATATTTATGCCTTTTAACCAGTTCGGCACGAGTACGATATCTTTGGCGCCAAGATATAATAACAGTTTTTGGTAGAGAGGCTTAATACAAGCATTTTTTACTATGGCAGGGGGGGTCTATCTCCCCCCGTTTAGGCGGTAGGCGCAATTTAAAAAAAATATTATTTAAAATGGAAAAAAATAATTAAAAAATAACGGTGATACTTACAATTAAGTTTTTTACATTTTTTTAAAGCCAATATTCTGTTTTATTAGCCAGTTTTTAATTCAAGTCAAAACTATGCGTAGTTTTTGAAAAAATTAATTTTAAACTCAAAATTTGAGTAAAAAAAGTTAAAAAAAAGGTTTAAAGTGTAATTTTTCAATACTTCAAGATTATCTACCATTGTTTTTATTTCAGAATTTATTGCTCTTATTTGTTTTTGATCAAAAACTGAAAACTAGATGATTTTATGTCTTTTAGTTTTTGAGAAAACTAATTTAAATACTAATTTTTTTAAATTGCCCCTACCGCCTAAACGGGGGAAGATAGACCCCCTCTCCCATAGTAAAAAATGCTTGTTTTTAACTGTTCTATACAAATCCGTCATTAAACTTTGTCGCCAAAGTTATCGTACTCTCCCCACCAGTTCTGACGATCTTATATGGTAAACAGTAAAGGACGCTTATGTGAAAAAAAATCTTAATTAACCCAGCACTTAGTACATCAACAAGTTTCCTAGAAAGTACTCCGATTTTCTAAAATTGAAAATGAAAGTGCCTCGTAATAGGAGATTCAAAATTTCAGCTTCTACACGGTCTTTTTCTTTTCTAACTTCTTGCAGAGTTTCTTTCGAAAAGAAAAATTGAAGAGCTGGTGAATGATGGGTTGAGGATGGTCAAGATTGTTCTTCATTTTCTCGTTGAACAAGTTTTAATAATACCAGGGATGTAAGAATTAAATGTCCATCAGAAATGCCTTAAATTGAAACTTCATAGATTTGCATATATCAAATTAAGTTTATTTGAATTATTTTGAATAAGCTTATTAAGATTAAATGATTTTCTTTTTGTATTTACTTGAATTATTTTTTTTTTATTTACCTACTTGAATTATTTTTTTATTTATTATTTAAATTTATTTTATATTACATTTAAAACAAATCAAACGGTAAGCTTTGAAAACACCAACTATTTATGTCATTATAAATCCAATGTGTTATCCTTACAACTGCAAGCAAAATAAACCTAAACATGTTTTTTACTCACAACCATTCACCTTTAAGCACAGATAAAAAACTATATAGTTTCTTATCTGTGCTTTAAGCATATTAAAACTGAATTTTTAATAATTTACAATGCTTTTAAAATTCTTTTTTCGCTATTTATTATTATATTCGCAATATACCTTAAATTCGGTAAACAAATCTTTGTTTTCAGATATTTTTTCCGAAAAAAGCCATTTTCTCTTTTAGTGGGCGTGGAAATGGGCGGAATTTTCTGGTGTAGATTTGTCTTGCTATTGGCTATCATTTCTGAAAATTTCATTCAAATCGGTTCATTAGTTTAGATTTTATAGAGTTTTGTCCGCTCCCCCATACAAGATGCCCCACTGTGCGGCGGCTCCTGTATGAACGGGGAATCCTCGCTCGTGATGGAGCGGAGCTGCTTCGGTTCAGTAGGGCTGTGTCCGAAAAGGACCGCATTGATAGGGTGAAGCAGGAGAACCAGTTTTGGTGGCTTCAAACTGCAACTGATAATGGGTAATCCGGAATGGGGTATTTTTGCCTTGGCCGGCTTACATACTTGTTTTAGTCTTAAGTTTTAGGTTTAAGTAGAGCAGGAATGGTGGCACAATAAAATAAAAAAAAAACAAAATCTCATAAAATACAAAAAAAAAAGAAATAAAAAAAAAAAAAAAAAATGCAAACACATATCACAGACAATATTATAAAAATCCTCGATGGAATTACAAATAGAAGGACATAGTTGTTTTGCCGCTGTGGTTGTTCTAGTTTTAAGTAGTTTGTAGGTAGATTAGGTAATTTTAAGTTTTATTTTAAGGACTTTAGTATGTAAGTAAAAACCCCAAAAAATGATAAAGATTTTAGTTTTTAAACTTTTCTAAAAAAAAAAAACATAAATTGAAATAAATAAAACAATCTTAGTTCGTAGGCCGAAAGGCATTAATTTTAAGAATCATGAATTTCTTAGAGCGCCCGATTAGGGCCAGTAAGTTATATTTAAGTAGAATTAATTAGGCTAGTTTCCCATTTTGTCTAGCATGTAAGTAGAGTTAAGTTTAAATGAATAAAAAAATGAATTTAAAAAAAAAAAAAAAAACAGTACCGTAGTTTCAACTTTCATTCAAATTTTGAAATTGCAGTGAAATTGAGATTGAAGTCGTTATTGGTGAATGACTCTTATAATTTCGAATTTTGTCGAATTGTAAATGAATTAAAAATAAATAAATTGGGCGGCGCAACAGTCCGTTGAGAACTAGGGCCTAGTGGCTTACAACTCTCAATAATTCCTGTGTGCGAGTGCTGTTGTCAGGGATGGAGGGGACCTACAGTTTTAAGCCGAATCCGAACGGATAATTTGAGAAAGCACTTTTGCATGACAAGAATATTACTCTTGGAGAATTTCTCAATTCCTCGCAAGAGGAAGTACCCGTGAAAAAAAAACTTTAGATGGCATAGGCAGGGTTCGAACCCAAGACCTTTGGCATGACAGTTCAACCATCATGCCACGTTAAATTCGTTAAATGGTGAAACAACATGTACAATGACTTGTGTCCCAGTGGTAAGAATTTTGAATAAATCCAATAAATTACTCGAATTAATTTGTATGAGATTATTTAATAAATCGAACAACAAAAATGTTAAGAAAGATTTCCCTCATCAGGTTCTATAATACAAATTCTTAATTTTGTTTTATTTTGTTCGGGAACAACCTTTCAGAATTATTAATATAATTCTTTTTATACATTATTATAATTATAACTTTACTATAGATTTTATTCCTTAACCGATATCATTTTATTAATCGAGTTCGATTAATTAAATTCAACCTTATCAACCCCACAATGGAAATGGGTGGCAGCACTGTCATTGATTTGCAACTTGTCAACTTTCGCGACGCACACCGGTATTTTCTATTTGTGTTATTTTGTTTGTTTTGTTTTCCTTTTATTCATAATTAATTAAGTGAATATGCTCTTTGTTGTTTCGCCAACTTAATTTTGGAATCAATTTAACCTAAATTTAACTTACTGCGTTTAGGAATTTCCATAACATAAAATGTAAAATTTGACTGTGTATAATCTCAGGTTTTTGATTTTATCTTAAGGCACATTGAATTATTTTACAAGAATCAGATGTATGTATTTATTGTAAATAACTAAAGACAAAAATCATATTTCAAAATTGTTGTAAAAAGCAGAACACTATTTTTTTGTGTGATGCACTTATGTACGGTTTAATAATATGTATTTCTCATAATTTAGAATGATTCGCAGACTCAAAAGATTTAAGGATTGTTATGGAAATATTTATTTATTTGTGATCGCAAAGTTCAAATATTAATAAGAAAATTGAAATGTTGTTAAACTTTTTATCTTTTTATGGGAGCCATATTTCTTAATTTTTGTATGAATTGTTTTAAGGTTGCGTGATTATCCATACAGTAAACAAACAGGTAATGTAGTTAATTTTGTTCAAGTGCATTATTATAAAGGGCGGTCAAAAACCATTACAACCTATCGTACTTCTTTAAGTACAGTATAATGTATTCACTTCATAGACGCTTAAAAGTAACTAGGCTTCGAAAAGGTGTTCTTTTTCTATTTTGTTCGACTTTTTTAACAATTTTTCAACTAGTCTAAACTTTTTTTCTTTTGTCACGTTAGGCTTTTAAAAAGTACTTGAAAAGAAAAAATAGTACCGGCATCTTTTAAATAGATAAGAAATAGCAAACACACAAAGACCCAATTTTCTACATTTGTCGTTTTCGACAAATTCTCTAAGTATGACATTTCAAACAAACTTAACCGTGCTTTTCTCGAAACCGCCTCTTTAAAATCGGTGACTGCGATATATGAATTTTAAAGTTTTGTTTTCATTGATCGAATGAACTTTTTTCTATAAACACTTTTTTATCTTAAGGATATCCGTACTTTCGAACGCCGACCATTGTTTCAAAAATACAATAAAAATGGACAGTTTCAAAGTTCAGTTTAAATAATAATCAGGAATAACTGGTACCTTCGTTAAAGGTTGGCTAATTAATAGTTACTGTATTTTGCTCTAAAATGTCTTTTTTTTGAAGAGGTTCCTTTTTCAAGATTATATTCATAAAACTTATTATTTAAAATATACCTTACGTAAAATCGATTTTTTAATTTAGTTCTCATTACATTTTGTTCAACATTTCCTGAAGAATGTGGATTTTGACATTGAATTGGTTATTTAAAATCTTGAAATTGTCGCCACTAAAACTAACCATAAATGATCAGCAGAAAACACCAATTTTTAGATGAAAAAACATAAAATAGAATATAAAAATAAAATAGGAAATAAATGCACTTATTTAAAAAAAAAAAAAAAAAAAGCAGCAGTCGAGACGTTACCAACCTGAATGAACTCTATTGCTTTGATTCCAAAACTAATGCCCTAGCTAGACTGTCGATTTCTAACTTATACTGGGTATCTATTTACCTATAGCTTCTGTAAAGAAAGCACTTAGTACCGATTCGAGTACTTATAACAAGATTATAACTTTTTTTGAGTAGTTGCTTAGAAAGGAATTCTAGCTAAGACTCTGTGAAGAAATTAGCTGTGTATATTTTTGAATGATAGAGTTAACTTCTTTCTATCAATTCTGAGCTTCCTAAAAAAATGTTAAGTGTGTAAATAAAAAAAAGGTTATCGCAATCCAACATTCTTCTTATATCTTACCGAAAGACATTATAGAAATTTTAGCATGATTTTTGAAGCATTATATTTCTTTTTCACTGAATTTATTCGAAGTGTGTACGATTTTAAACTCAGTGTTAAAATATATGTCAATTACTAGTTAGTGGTTTTCTAAAAGTTTAATTGAGCTTATTGGCTCTTAAAGCCTCGGATTGCATTTTCAAGTTAACATCTTTAATTATTATTTTTAAGACACACGATAACAATTTGGCTGAATTTCAATAAATATTAGAGAAAATTAAGTAAATTAAATTGTACTGAAAATGTTCAAAGATACTTTTTCAAACGGTGCCTCATACCATAACATCTTCTCCGTGTTTAACTGCATTTTTTTTAAAGGAGCTGTTCTCTGAACTTTTACCAAACAAACGACGACGGTTTTTATGACCAAATAAGTCGAATTTACTTTTGTCACTCCAAATTAACTTTTTGATAACGAAGTTGCATACCGATAAATTTTTTGATAAACTCGATAATTTTCATTTTATTTCTTGTACGAATAAAAGGGCTACGATGTGCAAACCTATTTTTAAATCTTCTTGGGATTGCTTTATTAGATACGTGTTCTCTTGTAGCATACAACTAGTAATTTTATTATATTTCTTGCATTCACTGAATATTTTGATCGATCTACAAATATATTTTTTGTCCAATGTAAACATTTAAATTACACTTTGCTATCATATTAACTTAAACATTTTAATAATTGTTCCTGTACAAATTTAAAGATGAAAGAATAAATGTTCTTTTTAAATAGTTTTGGATACAGTTATTTAATTATTTAAATTTAAATTAAATAGAAGCTTGCCTTTTACTATGAACACTACACTTCACCGCACACTATCTATTTTTAGACCATCATCACAGCCGAGAAAGTGGAGTTATGGTGTAGGGGGTGCAGTAAGTTATCAATTTAAAGTTGATTTAAAATTTCAAACCACCAAAATGTGGACATGAATTTTATTGAAAACATTTAGGGATGGTTAGTTAGAAAAATGTATGCCTCTGGCCGCCAATTTGAAAACTTCGAATTCAAAATTTTAGATACAAGATAAAGAAGTTGTATTATTCGATGCGTTGTTGAATTTTTGAAGTAATAAGCAATACAGGAGGATTTACGCTGTACTGAAAGTAATAAATAAACATAATTTTCTTTTCATTTCATTTACCATTAATCATTTTGAACAATTATTTCTCATTTATTGTCTTAATATGTAAATTAACCGATTAGTAAGTATACAAAATAAAGGTTTAGGACAAAGACAAAATGTGTGCGTATTAGGTTGAAGTGTAGTGTATGCATACGCATATAAGAAAGGTTCAGGAGAGGTTAACTTTATAAGTGCAAAACAAAACATTATAAAAGTTTTCCCACAAATAACGTCTGAAGAGATAGCATTCCCTCATTCTCCTCATGCATTCGAAAAGGATTTTTGACGAATGCTACGGGTTTCTTTGGGATTCCATGTTGAAGTTGAATAAGTCGGTAGTCTATGACACGATATATAAGCACCCGCATAGAATCATTCATAGAAAAGGGGGTGAAACTATATATTTTCATAGGATTTTTAAGTTAATGTTGTTAAAAATTTTTTACAACAGGGGGTAAATAAAGTTGATCTTGAGACGGAAAACGTATAAAACTTGATAAAAATGTAAAAAAAACTGCCTATTAGTGAAAATTATCAATTACAAACGGGCAACCATGGTAAACAATTTAGCGTGTTAAAATTGTTGAAGGGTTTTATATATACAAATGGGGGTTAAAATTACATTACATTCCGTGAACTTCGAGATTTGATTTGAACAAGTAAAATTGCTGCATTTGAACTAATCCAAGCCGAAGCATCCACAAAGAGTGACTATTTAGTGCGGTTTATGATGCTGGAGGCACAGCGCGCCGTCGTTCATCTCTTAGGAAATGAGATCGGTGAAGCAATTAACGTGAGTAGTGTTTGGTATCGCGAGATAATCCCAGACTTATTGTTGTCAGAAATTAAGGATGTGGTATGTGGTTCCAACAGGACGATACCACGCAATCAGTGAAACAATGGCTCTTTTGCGCGAGAAATTCAATGGTCGTCTTATATCACGTCGTAGTGGTACTCATATGAATTGTGACAATTAAACTTTCTTTTATAAGAAGTTTAAAGAAAAATTGTTCGTCAACAAGCCAAGATCAATTCAAGGCATTAAGATCTTAACCCTCAATTATGCCTCAGTGTGATTCGAAATTAAAATATGGTAGAAGTAAATGTTTTTTGTTTGACACATATTTGTTAAGGTTAACATCGTGAGCTGTGGTAAAACTAACATTACATACCTAATGTTCCTGAAAAATTCTTTTTCTTTAACTCGATAAACTCCAAATAGGGATCACTTAGATCAACTTCTTTCCGAAATATTATAACATTTTATTTATAAAATATTTTTTTTTATACAAAATGTATGTATGTACATTTTTTGTGAAAGTAGAACTCGTATCTACCATAAAGCGTATTTTTCAGTAAAGACAAATATTTATAACTAGCGTCACTTTTTGCAAAGTGGTCTCGAGAGCACCCCACGCTCTCGTCGCTACTTAGTGCGTCCGAGATGTCCCTTCTTTCTTTCGACTTTCTATTTTGATACAATTAATAGAATTCGCTATTTATAATTTTCCACACAGTAGAGTATGCATGTATATAGTATATTAAATATAAGAAAAGATTGATTTTTGAGATTTTTTTAGATTTTTCAAAAAAAAACTCTAAACGAGTTTTTCTCATAAATAATTTGACCAATCTTTTTTTATAAATTTATGGGTATAACTTAAACCAGTTAATAATTTGTATTATTTCAAAGTTTTGATCGACGCAATTCATTTAAAGGAAAGAAATTTTTAACTTGTTTATCACACGATATACATATGTAAATATGCAGTGATATTGGAAAACAATATTTTCTTTGTTTTAGATAATTGGGGTATTGGACACTGATGGGGGCATGATTATCATGAATTTGGTAGATCGGTGAAACACTAAAGCAACCCCGCACCATGATGCTACTACCTCAGTGTTTCGATTTTTTTTTAATAACGCAAGTGAAACTTCTTGCCTTGAGAATATTTCAAAAAGGTTTATTTTTCTATCACTTAAAGAATGTGGCGAAATATCGTTTGCTGTGTTAAGTTATTTATATACGTGAATACAATCATTTTTTAAATTAATTATACATGTTTATTTATTGAATCGAAAGAAAAATATTGAATATGATCATTTTTTGAATATCCTAAACGGTAGATCCCTTAAGAAGACACTCTTGGTTCAGTTCAAATGCAATTTAAGATAATAGTTATGTTTGTGCATTGAAGAACTAAAATCGATTATTGAAAAGATTTTATTATAACATAATTTAGTTTGTATAGTAACATTTACTCGATTTAAACCTTCGATAGATTTGACGAATTCGATCATGCTTTCATTAAAAGATTTATTGCATACTAAAATGTTTTAAATTTAATGAATTTTGCATTTAATATCCAAGACGATATGTGATGAGGACATATCTCGGCATTTGTCACAGAAAAAGACAAAAATAGTTAAATAAAAAATAAATAAATTATGTGGCGCAACAGTCCATTGAGAACGAGGGTCTAGTGACTTACAACTCTCAACCATTCCTGTGTGCGAGTAAAGTTACAGTTTTAAGCCGAATCCGAACGGCTAATTTGAGAAAGCACTTTTCATGAAAAGAATTACTCTGGAGGATTTGTCAATTCTCCACAAGAGGCAGTCCCCTTAATTTTTTTTTAATTTATTTAGGTGGCAGGATTTGAACCCAAGACTTCTGGCGTGACAGCCCTACACACTAACCACTACGCCACGGGTACTAGTTAAATAGTCATTTAAAAAAATAAGTGCTCAGCCCAAAACACAGTGAATTGTGAGTTTTGGCACCGAGTGATGACGCAGGGTTTGCGCTAAACGTTAAAAAAAGAACTGTTTAACTAATATAGGGGTAAATCAAGTAATTTGCTTATATTGTTTTTACTTTTAATTGGGTCACATACAAAAACTGATAATGGAAAACAAACAAAATTAAATTAAAAAAATTATTAAAAATAATTGTGTAGAGAAAAAATTCGACTGCTCTCGACTGGCGATGGGTTAAACACGTATACAAATTATTTTTACAAGAAGAAATAACATTACCTTTTGATATTGAAGTATCCAACAAACACTATATTCAACTGAAAATGAATATAATTAATAAAATAAAGAAAAAAAACATTATTCCTGCAAAAAGAAATAGAATAAAAATACCTAAATATTCTTGGTACTTGTTGGCCAACATTTAAATGCAATCCATTGAACAAAAATAATATTAGCTTAAGTCTGTACTCACTTTGAACTGCTAGTTGTTGTTGATGCGCCGCAGCTCGCTGTACATAAAATAAAAAATATTTAAATGTTAGTAAAGTTTTGTAGCAATAAATATAGAGAATTTAAAAAGCTTTAGCGGATAATAACAACTAAATCAAATGAATACAATAATTACTGAAACTAGGTAAGTTTTGTGTACCCACTTTAGATTTTATAAATATTGTGTGTCTACATATGTACGTACTCACATGCGACTTAACGCCTGTGTAGGACTATTATTTGAAAACTAAATTTTTAAACGTAGGAAAGCTTTTCTTATAGGGTGATTTTCAATTTGAATACAGAAACAAAGATACATTTTACAGCAGAAATAATTATTTTCGATTTTTTCAGAAGACAAATTTAGTGATATCAATTTATTTGGACACCTTCCAACATTTCTGTCTTAGGTCCAGTTACTGCATTAATACAATTTTAACAACACTCATTGCAATCAACCAAAATATATGGTTTATGCATTAATTTATTGGAATCCATTATTTTCTTAACGAACTGGACATCTTTATTACTAGGTTTAGTAAGCACCTGTAATGTAATATAATTTCTTTATTTTCACTCGAGACACAACTGTGAGTACCTATGCATGTGCGTAGTAAATAATTAAATTATGTTATTTACGTTTTGCAACAAAGTCCGGACTCCACTCCTCTGCAATGCTTGAACATCAAGTGATTGACTACGTCCACGTTGCATCTTTGATGGTTGACAAGACGATGAAGAAGACGTTGTACCGCGTATCCATTTTTTCACTGCCGACATTTTTTAATTTCTTAATTTAACTTAAATGTTCTAAGATTATTTTTGCACTGTTTTAAAAATTAAAAAAGCCACATGAGTAATTTATTTGTAAGCCATTAATGCTTGGGCTTCTGGCTTCTTCTGTTTTTTTTTTAATAACATTTACATTTTTGAATAATAAGCAAGTATTTGGAATATGAATTTGAAAAATTGTATGTACTACGAATGTGTTGACAAATTCTTAAATTAACAATAAGGATGCAAAAAATATTTAATCAATTCGAAGTATACATATGTATGTATGTAGGTATATGGTTAAAGTAGGTTTTCTAATAACCCATTATTTTGAGAAGCCTTCTTTTGACATTTTTGACAAGTAAAAACTGTGCCATTAATGAAACTGGAAAAAATTTGAATTGCCACACACGCAACAAAATAATAATAATAAAAGTTTCCAGAACCGTATTATTTCTCGATCACAATTTGCACACGAGATCTTTTTTTTTTTTAATTTAAATCACGTGTATCTTTGAAAATTAACGAAAAAAATGTGACAGTGTGCCAAAAAATGGGTTTTGGATTGAGAGTGGATTTTGGTACATAAAAGTGTGTAGAATAACGTGGAATGAATTAAATTTGTAATAAAAACTTATCCCAACAAGCAGAACAACAACAATTAAAGGTGTATCCACACTATAACCAGATAAATACGGTGGACGTCATAATAAACCATACCAAATTGCTACATTTATTAATTTGATAGAAACAGTTTAATAAACACTTTTAATAAGACAAATCCAATATCCAAAAAATTCACGATATTAAACCAGGTCAGAGTTGGAAAAAATGATTTAAAATAAGTGTAGAAATCTCCATACACTTTTTTAATTACTTGAAACAGTAGTTACAGAATTGCTATTACTGATTGCATGCTAATGGCAAAAAAGTCAATTACTTGCAATTTAATTACATAACTGTAATTGAAAACAGAACTAATGATCAAAAAACCAATAATTAGTACTTTTTTCAATAATCTTTATAAATAAATTTCTGCGAGAAATTGACAAAGAGTAATTCTTGTCATAAAAAGTGCTTTCTCAACTAAGCCATTCGGCTTCGTCATAAAAACTCATACTGATATATGCATATAACTCACTTTAAACTAATTTTTTAGTTCTTTAATTTGACATTATATATTTTATATCAATACAATGTCTATGGTCAATATGTCCGTTTTTGAAGATGAGCATTAAGACCGGGAAATTATGTCAACCTAATTTTTGACGTAGAAACAAATCAGAATATAAGGTGCATGCATATTACAAGCAAAGAGTAAATAGTTTGATATAATTAAATGTATGTTCTTATTTTCTTATGTCGGAAGTATAACAAATATAGCAATTTAAGGCCGATAAAAAATACTATTTTTAATTAGCTTTCCACTTCATGGAAAAAGTTTAAACAGTAGGGTGTCGTCTATTCAAGGGTTCAATAGTTGGTTTGAAGGATATAAAACATATACTCTATAAGTTTAAAGTCTTGTAACTCCCGCCGTTATTTTTATGTTCGATCTTACAGTACTCGGTTTCTTTTAAACTTAGTTCTTAAAATATTTAGAACTCTACTAATTTCCTTAGAACTCCATATCTAAAATGAAAACTGATTTTCAAGGACTTTTTTTATACCTTGGTTTGAAATATAAAGTTCTAATTAATTATGAATGAATTATTCATTATCTTCAGAGCACCCTATAGATTTGTTGACATTCTATAAATAAACATTCAATGTTTGCCAGTTTTTATTTAATTTCGCATTTTAATTTCAACAGTTTATTACTTTTAATTTTCAATTTAAATTAATTTTCATTTTTTATTAATCTTAATGCCTATATTTTGTTACTTAAAAACTGTTCAGAAATGTCTTCATATATTACGCGATTTCTATTTACGACTGTTTAGCAAACCTTCCATTAAAATCGCATCTTAAGTGACTGCAGTTTGGAAATCCATTTTATAAAAGATTTTCAGAGGCAACAATGGAAAGTTTGATAAGTATAATTCTATGGCAGATTTTGGTAAATGTCTTGATGAAATCTTAAATCCTATCTTAATTTTTTTCTAACGCAGTGAAAGACACAAGTTCTTGCATTTAAGAAAACCAAGGTGCCTGTGGAAACTTAACATTTCATGCAAATTTAAAAACAAAATGTTGGTATATGAGAAAGGTTGGCAATGAGTCGATAATTGTTAACATCCACCTTCGAGCCCTTATGAATGAAGAAGCTGGATGTCTTTTTTAAGTAAAATGAAAGGGAGACCTTCAGGGCCAAGAACCATTAACAAAAGAGTTATCCAGCAATAGATTGTTTCAAAAATGTGGCGAAAAATTTGACGATGGTTTTATGAGTTTTCGAAATTGAATGAGAGTCATTGGGAACCCCTCAAATTTGTTCTTGTTGTTAACAAACTTAAAGATTGATTCAGGAATCTTAATAAGATTTGCTTGTATTTCCAATAAAGGGAGTTGTATACCTCAATAAAGTGTAGATAACTGCCAAGAGAGTTCGAATAATCAGTAGGAGTTCGAGAACGGAGACAAATTTCCCACATCTTATTCCTTTTGTTTTGCAAAGGCCGAAGTTTGCGATTATTAAAAACCTGGGAAAGAAGACGAAGCTGTATGGCGGAGGCAGGAACGTAAAGAATTAAATATTTCGCTGTAAGACTAAGTTATGGCACCAGTTAAGGTTAAGTTGTCGAGATTGGTGGAAAATCTGTTAAGGTGTTCATTAATTTGACGAGAATTGACCCTATGGAAATCATAGGAAAATGAAACTGAAGGAGGATTGGAAAATAATGGAGAATCAAGATGCAATGACAAAAGAAGTGGAGGATAATAATTGTCGATATTTGATAGGGGAAGAGGCTAAATGAAACAGAAGAGTTAATGGAAATAGTGTTGTTGTCTGATTAGGTCCATTTTGATTTAAACAAAACAAGCGAAATTTTCGTGCATCCAATGCAGTAATGCATTATGAGACGGAACTAACCCCAGAATAAGTTACTATGTGGTAAGCAATTTCAAGTAGGCATTCGAAACATTCACGACAACTTTTTTGACTCTCCACCCTAATATATGTACATACATAACTCTAAACTTAATTAACAATTAAATATGTATATTTTTAAATACAATTTTTGTGCTGTGCCATGACCTATGATTTATCGCTTATGCTGAGATTATCATTTGAGTGCAGTCATAGTATTTGCTCTCAAGATTCAAATGACGAGCTAAGGTGACGCAAGCAAGATCCAATTGAGTTTTATTAATGTAACTATTGTGTTTTGTTCTTAAAGCTAAGGTAAGCATTGCATTTAATTTTATATCTGGATCATACAATGTTTTTACGTGAATACATTTGTATGACTATGACAAAAGGTTAACGTATTTGACCTTATTTTTTATAGGAAGCAATAATGTATACAAATTGTCATTTAGTGTTGTTTTACATATGTATTTTTGATTGATTAAAATCATTGAATTTAAGCATATAATTATTACAATGCTCTGTTTGAAGACATCGTTACAATCGTTAAAACGATAGTTTCATGGCCCTTTAAAAAATTGAATATAGAACTTTAAGTTAGCAACACTATTTTCACTGAAAGCCATTTTGTCAGCTGTCAATTGACTTTCGTATGTTTGGTTTGGCAATTCAAAATTAATAGACTGACGCCTGAACAACGCTTCTAAATAATTGTGAACATTTATTTAATTTTTGTTACGAACCCGTGAATTTGCTTTCAAGATCGTGCGATTTAACGCCGCTTTACTATTTTCTGTGGGAATATGTGAAGCCGATAGTCTAGGTGAATAACTCCAAAACGATTAATTAATTGGAGGACACCGCGTTATTGCCGATATACGGCCATTAATGTTGGAAAAAGGTATTGAAAATATCGTTACAACTAATATCTCGAAAACTACTTTGTAGTAAGGTATTACATTTTCTGCAAAACTATGTCACGCTTTTTCTGTGTAGGGCTTGTCACTTACGAGATATTAGCAGAAAAATGTATTAAAAAAAAGTACAGCAGCCCGTACTTCCCCGTTCGTTGGTGAGAGACAAGGATGAACACTTTTGTAGAGCGTTCAATGCAAAGAAAAAACCTAATATAATATAAAACGCCGCAGGGATAAAGAAATTTAAATGACACATATCAAAGTTTACGTGTGTTTGATATGGACAAACTTAAAGTCCACTATTGTCAAGGCAGAGAATATTCCAGGTCGAAAAGATATATCGAGAAGCCTTCCGTCGATACATTGCAAACCCATACTCGGTAATCAATTCGAAAAAAAAAAAAACAAGTTAAAACAAAAAATCAAGATATCAAATTTAACCTAGCTTTAATTCTTTTTTGACCTTCAAAGGAACACATAAACTGTTTTCTTATCAAGTCTGCTGGTGGTATTTAGTTTGGGAAATATCTAGAAAATAGTACAATTATGCTAACCGTGTATGCTAACCAGATTTTTTTTTAAAACGTTTAAAGTCCCATTACAATTATATAGTATAGTATTATTTTAGTTTCAAAGTTTAAAATTTATTACATGTCACAAGCATTCTGTAGTTAGTATCTTTTTTCTCTTCGGGTGAGTTTCCGTTTCCGGTAAGAGGTGTCCCTGAGGTTTGCACTGAGATAAAGTCCATTCACAACCCCCAAAAAAAATATTTCACATGGTTAATACCCTATTCTAAGAAACAACTATAGTCTCTAAGAATACGAAATACCAGGAAGCTAACTTCTCGAACAAAAAAATGGTTTGTGCATTCGATTAGTTCGTTGAAATACACAAATTCATGTATTTTTTATTTTGACATCTTATTTGTTTAAATTGGTTCAGTATTAGAGCCGAAAAAGGAAGACTTACAAATTAAATAATGTTTACATTTACATTTTTTTTAAATCATAATTCCATGCTATAAATTCACATACATATGTACATTTATTGTTCAAATTCTTTTTCATAAAAATTTAAAGGATCTTGTAATATTCTTCATTCACTGCTTCATATACTTTATTTTAACTTCAATGGCGACCAATAATCAAACCAGGGTTGAAAACATTCTATTATTTTAACACAAATTTTAGTTATAAACTAATCCAAACAAGACAAAACACTGGCGCTAATATAAAGTACAAATTCCTTTGCCATTAAGAACACCTGATGACATCAAGAAAACAAAACGCATTGCACCCTGAATTTAATTATTTAATACTTGCAATAAAAAACCGAAGCGTGGTTAGAATATCAGGGATGCATATCAATTTATTTTTTCCAGTAAAGACAAATAAAACCGAAGGCTGACGAGGTCACTTTTCTTTTGTAAACGCAATTCACGGACTTAGATTTAAAAAAATATTCAGAGAAATAGCAAGCCAACGGAAAGTAAATTTATTCACATGACACTAAGCTTTATAAAATGAAAAGGCAACATTTCTAAAAAAAAAAAATAAAAGTTTAAACAATCATTCAATTAATTTTTTTTCTTTTAAGATGAAGCGATTATTTAACAATGTTTACGAATACTCTTTTTATGTGAAAACATTTCACATGTTTGTTTATTATTATTTTTTAATGTTTTTTTCTCCGTTCCGTAAATGGTATTCGGCTACGGTGAACCGGTTGACTACTGAGCGTACCTATTATAGCTTAGAATGAGCTTGGAGCTTTAATCGTTCATAGTACATCTGATCGTTATCGACAAAAAAAAAAAAAAAAAATTGATTAAAATTTTAGCTTTCATTGTATTATTAATTACAAAAGGGTTTGCAGTCGACTCACTTTTACCATTCCGGGCACTTAACCTGAATACATCGATACAAATAATACAAAATGTTCCACTTTAAGAAAAAAGTAATTTCTTATCAATGATATAAAAAGCTTAGCTATCAGGTTAAACAAATGTTATAGGATAAAAGATAAACAAAAGCATCATTATATTATGTTTATAGGGTGCTTTGGTTCTTAACCGTCTTAAGAACCCAGTATATAATCAATAACTTTCAGTTAAAGGTGGTTAATTAAAATATGAAGGGGTTTCACGTAATGATGTAAGACACTGGATAAGTATACCATTTGGTAAGTAAACTGTCAAATTTTGTATGAGAAATGTTTTACACAATTTGGTTAAATCTTCTCCAAGGATTTTGGTGTATAAATTTATCAATATTTTTCTGGTACACTTAACCAAATGCATTGACTTTTAAAACTAGGCGACTAAGAAGTTGTTTGCTTTTGGAACCGAGTATTCTTAAAATTCTAAGCTGTTATCATAGTTAGTGATAGGTTTTCTAAAATTGCGTCCTGTTCTTCTTTTTGTTTATCAATGGTTAAATAAAATTACAAGAATTTCACTTTTGTTAAAGAAAGTACAAAAACCATATGTATTTTGTTTCGAATAGTTCTAAAATGAGTAAATCATTTAAAGCGATTTATTCATATAACTGCATAAATTTATTTTTATTGCTAATTGTTGGCATTCTTAAATATTAACTTTTTTATGTATGTACATATGTATGTATATACGAGTTTATAAAAACGAAATAATTTTTGTTAGCGCAATAAACAATTCTTGATGCTTAATATTTGACGTTTAACGTTAACAGCGGATTTAATTACAGAGTATTTCACCAAATTAACTAAGAAAGAGTTCAGGCAAAGTTTTGTGTAAACTTATAATTTTATACAATTTTTAAACGTGCCACGTTAAGTGAATACTATTATTATTTAAGTGAATAAATGCATAAAAAAAATAACGTATTAACGTAGTAAAAAATAATTGATTTCTTAGATATAAATAATAAGTTAAATATAATTAGTTGTGAGTTCTGCTTCAGTTTACAAGATTGTTATTAGTATTAATAATTATAAGAATGTATTCACAATCTCAACGGATTAACCACGAAAATTTAATAACCCATAAATTTGAAGATGTTTTTCACAAAAAATACTTAAATGGGGTTGGGCTGGACACATATTTCGGACGTCAGGTAATATATACATATGGATCAAAATAACAACAGAGTGGGCTCCATTAGAGTAAGAAAAAAAGTGTAGGAAGACTACTTAAGGGGTGGAGAGAAGAAACACAAACTTTTTGTCCAAATTACTAGAGAGAAGTTTTAGACCATAGAAGGTGGAAGATGAATGGGAGGCTTATATTCATCAAACGAATTGAATAGCATGTGTACACAATGTAAACTTTTAAGTGGATAAAGCTTGATTATTAATTAATTAATTAATAATAATAATAATAATAATAATAATAATAATAATAATAATAATAATAATAATAATAATAATAATAATAATAATAATAATAATAATAATAATAATAATAATAATAATAATAATAATAATAATAATAATAATAATAATAATAATAATAATAATAATAATAATAATAATAATAATAATAATAATAATAATAATAATAATAATAATAATAATAATAATAATAATAATAATAATAATAATAATAATAATAATAATAATAATAATAATAATAATAATAATAATAATAATAATAATAATAATAATAATAATAATAATAATAATAATAATAATAATAATAATAATAATAATAATAATAATAATAATAATAATAATAATAATAATAATAATAATAATAATAATAATAATAATAATAATAATAATAATAATAATAATAATAATAATAATAATAATAATAATAATAATAATAATAATAATAATAATAATAATAATAATAATAATAATAATAATAATAATAATAATAATAATAATAATAATAATAATAATAATAATAATAATAATAATAATAATAATAATAATAATAATAATAATAATAATAATAATAATAATAATAATAATAATAATAATAATAATAATAATAATAATAATAATAATAATAATAATAATAATAATAATAATAATAATAATAATAATAATAATAATAATAATAATAATAATAATAATAATAATAATAATAATAATAATAATAATAATAATAATAATAATAATAATAATAATAATAATAATAATAATAATAATAATAATAATAATAATAATAATAATAATAATAATAATAATAATAATAATAATAATAATAATAATAATAATAATAATAATAATAATAATAATAATAATAATAATAATAATAATAATAATAATAATAATAATAATAATAATAATAATAATAATAATAATAATAATAATAATAATAATAATAATAATAATAATAATAATAATAATAATAATAATAATAATAATAATAATAATAATAATAATAATAATAATAATAATAATAATAATAATAATAATAATAATAATAATAATAATAATAATAATAATAATAATAATAATAATAATAATAATAATAATAATAATAATAATAATAATAATAATAATAATAATAATAATAATAATAATAATAATAATAATAATAATAATAATAATAATAATAATAATAATAATAATAATAATAATAATAATAATAATAATAATAATAATAATAATAATAATAATAATAATAATAATAATAATAATAATAATAATAATAATAATAATAATAATAATAATAATAATAATAATAATAATAATAATAATAATAATAATAATAATAATAATGATAATAATAATAATAATAATAATAATAATAATCATAATAATTATAGCAAAAATACTGTTAATAATAATCATAATAATTATAGCAAAAATACTGTTAATAATAATTATAATAATTATAGCAAAAATACTGTTAATAATAACTCACAATGGATTTCTAAAAACGTTCTCATTGTTCTTCAGGCTATATGAATATGCCAACTAGAGGATATAAACCCCACTCAAGTGAGTAATTGTAATTAGGGGGCACCAAAATATTAAAAAAAAGTACTTAAAAGTTTCGGAAATTTTATTTGCATACGTTGTTAATAACCTTATTAAAAGTATTCATGCATTTTCTGTGATACATTTTAATTGTTCGTTATTGTTTATTGGCTCTTGGTCACCCTATAGACGAAAAGGTTTTTATACTTTTTAATCTTTCTGTATACAACATACGATACCCTATAAATATAAACCATAAAATTGAATCGATGACGGCTAAAGCGTTTTTTGTCGTGTTTGTAAAATGTTTGCAATCTATGTCTCAATTAGAAATGCATCACAGTTAAGCCTGAAAATAATGACAGTACTTATTATTTCATTTAATTCGTAAGACAAACGATTTTCGAATTCTTTATTTTTGTCAGTCTCGCCAACTGGCTTTTGTTAAATGACGCGGGCGTGTAATAAAAAATGCTTTAAGTACAACTAAAAACTGACAAAATTAAGAACTAAGATTGTGGATTAATCTCCATATTGTGTTGTTTAATAATTATTGAGTAAAAATAAAAATAAAAACAAAAACGAACAAATAATATTTGATAATTTTGTATTTTTATTTATTTTACTTTTGTTTACTTTTATTATCACAATATTAGTTTTACTTTTAGTTTAATATAAATATATACGCGACGCGTTTCGGACTATATGTCCATCATCGGGCGTAGAAGGGGAACTCTACGCCCGATGATGGACATATCGAACTATTATCGAACATATCGAAATATTAAGAACTAAGGCCTTAGTTTTAGATTTATTGTGCCAACAAAAAACATCAAACTTTAAAAAAATTGACATCCGTACAATAAAGCAAGAAACTTCATTTCTAAGAAAAATCAATATAAAAGGGTAAATTTAGTTTTTCATGAATTTCATAACATGTACAAAAAGTTTGATATAAATTATTATGTACTTATTGTCTTAAAGCTGGCTGACCCAAAATATTTGATTCAGGTATAACAAATTTCGTCCATCATACATTTATTATAGCTGCGATAAGAAATGGCAGATGTTAGGATGCGGATTCGTCATGTGTAGTCGGCTTATTTTCAATAACAAATAGTTTGACTTTAAGCCCGTAAGTGAGCGCTTGGTTGTGATCCGCATCAAAGCTACATTCCCAAACATGAGCCTTATTATATTGTGCAGTGCACACGCTCTACTCTATTAAGGAGGAGTAGGAATGCTCATTTTACTATGGAGCCTTGGCTAAGAGTGTACACGAATAAGTTTGGTATCAATTGATAGGTGACGTTTAGCTTGAAAATTATCTGTAAGACAAGATTTATTTGAAGTCGATATCTCCTTTACTTCTTAAGATATGGCCGACGAAAAAAGTTATTCCGGACGTAAGGACATACAACCTTTGATTTAGATTCTAGGGACCTTCAAACGTCAAGAAATGTACACATGCTCAATTCGATAAATCCGAACGATTACAATAACTTTCTATTGGAAGTTAAAAATCCGAAAAGACTGACGAGGCCATCAAGAGTCAAGGCAAATTTCGGTTCCAAATAAAGTCTTGTCTCGGGTTACTTTTTAAGTAGCATCGTCCCGCCTCTAGTGGCCAGCCCTAGTAAGGCAGTGGCTTGATTTTTTACATTTAGTATACAATATATAATCATGTTTAAATACATAAACTTATTTCTGGATGTTTATAAAAGACAAAATTGATAAAATAGCAGTGAAAACCACTTTATAATTTAACTATGAGTACATAATTTCGTAGGACATTGAATGCACCTCAAAAAAGGTCCTTGTTAAAATTTGTGTCAGACGTACCGTTTTATACAATCAAGCCTTTAATAAGGTATGATGCCTCCAATCCAATTGTTTGCTTTGGATTCTTTTCTTTTAATGATTTGGAAGTTGTGACGCAAATCATCGATATTTTTAAGTTATTGACAATGTTTTTTTTTTAATCATTCATATTTTGGCGATTGTAATAAAATATTAGCATATACACAGTATTTTTAAATTTAGGGTCAGTTATGTGTTGCGTTTCAGAAAAAGCAAACAGTGAGCATTGTTAATTGAAAGGTACAGACAGAGTTTTAAATAACAAATAGCTTGCCGATAAATAAAATATTTAACATAATTTTCAAGAGAAATCTTGGTTTTATCTAACGTTCAATTCAGTAAAGTTAATGAGGTTACGCTAGTTATATGTGTGAAACTATAAAAAGATAATATTAATAAAATGTACATAGTAATTTAGCAAATACTAGCAAATGAGATTTTTACTCGACTTCTGGCATAGTTTTGATTTTGAGCTAATATAATTGTTTAGTACCTCGACACGTGAAAGATGCCACCAAACCCACTCGTTCCCCGAAGATCTTCGGAAGGACATGGACTGCTGGTTAAAACAAAACAAATAGCTTTCAGGGACAGATTAAAAACATATTAATATTTATTCGTGTTATACAAACAAATATTCCTAAATGAACTAGATTCTTTTCGAATTACCGTAACAGAATTATGATTATATTCAAATTTTGAAGGAAAGTAAAAAATAACAAATATTCAAACATTTTTATCAATCAAATAACAAAATATCTGTTTCATGTTTTCACAGCAATCTTGTTTGTAATGGTACTTGCTTTAAAATTGAAAATGTTGATACTTTCAAATGCATTGATGTAACAAACGATCAAAACTTATACTGGTTTCAGTACATATACAACTTAAATAATATCTACTCATTTCAACAACATAGTTCCATAAAATTGTTAAAAGAAATGCATTAGGTATTTTTTCAATCGAAATTTCAATATTGGATATCCTCTTGGTGTGGTTCTTACATAAATAATTGCAATAACTTCCAAGAATACACAAAAATCTGCCATAAGAATCTGCAAATGTCAAAGGCTTCATAAACGCAAAGGTACCTGTATTATTTTAAAATCTTGAAAGTTGTGTTTATTAGCGGAGGGTATATTCAAGGTCAAATATCAGACTTAGACTTGTAATACTTTCCTACCATACATCTTAACGAGAACACATTAGAATTTGTAAAATCTAGGTTTGATTTTCAAAAGACAGTTAACCTGGAATGGTCGCATTAATTCACTGGTAGGAAAGACTTATGGAGCTCTTAGAAGTTATGAACCGCTGAGGAATTCACTACATTTAAAACCTTAATGCTAGCAAAGACTTTGGTGATTCCTGCTCTTACGTGTTGATGAGAAGTATATTATAATTATTGTGATGCCATAGCAAAAACAAATTCAATATTACTTTTAATAGTATAATTCGATACATCAAATCAATCAAAGCAACTTAGTTAACTTTTTCATTAATTTAAATTTAAATAAGTTCTATGTTTTCCATTTCTAAAGCGGCATATACACGCATCAAAATCTCATCAAGCATGTAAGATTGTGTTTGTGAAATTGAAACACGTATAGAATGTGTGTATGCTTGACGCGAAATCAAAATGTTTTGATTTTTCTTCAATCAGGGGTCTATGCTTGACAAGTGCTTGAAAAGTGTGTATTCGTGATTGATTGCTTGATCAAGCATCATTCTTGTTTTTGCGTTGCTAGTGTCAAGACAGGATTCGAAAGGATTTTTTTTTATTGTGCATGATGGAAGATAAAAATTTTTTGTTAGAATTTATTGAAGTGTACCGTTCCCTGCCAGCGTTGTGGAACATTAAGTCGAAGGAGTACAGAAATTTTTGAAGTCATTTGGCGAACTTAATTTTAGTTCATTCAAAAGATTTGCATGTGTAAATTGCTTTCGTTTTTTCAGTCACTCTTTCATCCAGATCCGTTTCTTCCGCAAATTTTTCCTCTTCATTTTTAACGCCAGCGCTAGTCCCAGAGCTATGCAACAATAGTCTGTGTCACTCATATTTTCCTAACAAAGAATCCGCACATCCATTCACATGACTCATGCTTGATGTGTGTATATTCAACGCAAAAAAGAATTTACAAACACACTCTCACATGCTTGATGAGATTTTGACGCGTGTATATGCCGCTTAAATCTACTTTCTCATCTATATTTCTACTTAATTTTGTGTGTATTTATTTATATGTACATCTATCCATTAAATCATTATAAATACAAGAGGTTTGAAACATTAATAACACTTGCATTGCTTTGAAAATTATTTACTTAAGGTATAATTTTGTCAGCCCTTTTGCTTTTAATCAGTTTTTTTTAGTTTTGTTCTCTTTTTTTTTTTTTTTTTTGAGTTGGATATATTCATAGGCTTTCGCTATATTATAAGATCATCTATGAAGCAATATTATTAACAACGATAAACTCAACTTAATGTTGCATAAGAAAATTGTTTGTGACGGGTTGGGTACCCTAGCCCCAATGCAAAAATCCCCAAAACGAAATCCCCAACACGAAATCCCCAACACGAAATCCCCAAAACAAAATCCCCAAATCTAAAATCTCAAAAACCAAAATCCCCAAAACCAATATCTCCAAATTCAGAATGTACAAAACCAAAATCCTTAAGTACAAATCCACCATATTTCGAGCATATCTAAGAAATTATGTTTGGCGCCAAACATAATTTCTTAGATATACTCGAAATATGGTGAATCCATGCTTAAAGACTTGTGATGAGTAGAATGATGACCAGGGTTCGGACTTCTGATTAAAAATCTCGAAAAAAACGAAGCTGATCCAAAATTTGCGAAGTATATATTTATAAATTAAAAAAGCGGTAATTTTATAAGAAAATGTTTTTAGCAAAAATTAGTTTTTCAAAAAAAAAGCCAAACATTACTCAATTAATTAATTGAAAATAAAATTTAATCCCAATCATAAACTCGAAAACACACACATTATCACATTAATAAGATTAAGCTCCTATAAATTAAAATTAAAATTATTTTTAAGAAAATGCACCACATAGAATCAAGACCTACATATGAATGATGAAAACCAACAGTCATTTACGGCGATTTAGATTTGGGGATTTCGTTTGTGGATTATGTGCATGGGGATTTAGATCCTGGGGATTTTTTTTTTTTTTGAGATTTTGTACTTGGGGATAACGAATTTGTAGATTTTTTAAAGTGTGGGGATTTTGTTTTTGGAAATTTTGAACTTGGGTATTATGTCGGTATCCCGTTTGTGACTAAACGCAACATATTCGTACTCTTCATTTAACTTCCATTAAAAGATTTGTTAACATTATGAGTAATGGTGAAATGACGAAAGTATAAGTATTTTACATTTACAAATGGTAAAAGCTATTTCGGTTTTTCTTACACAACCTAATAACGTTTAACGAAACTTCGCAAAAAATATATACATTATTTTATCCCTCCAAAAATTGCATTTAAAAATTTGGATTTTTACAGTTTTTGTCCGTTAAACGATTATCGTCAAACGATAGCGTTTCGACGATAGTCTTACTTCACGTAAAACGATAATCGTCAAATTGATAAGTGATAATTAAGCAAATTGAAGTCAAAATGTTTCGGTGTATTTTATTTGTTTGGTATAGGACATTTCTTGCAAATTTGCACAATATCCCATAGAAAAAATAACATGTTTGGAAAACTTGGTTACGTTTTCAAGTTGTCTAACAAGCATTATCTTTCATGGATTTCATTTTGACATTTCAGTTACAGTATGATTTGTGTTAAATAAAGTAACCATACAAAAAATAATTCCCTTGCCCAGTCGAAACGGTATCATAGTTTTCAAAATCATAGATATTTATAGATAAAATATAAACTAAAAAATAACCATAATACTCTTTTACACTAATGAAAAATATTTTTCATTTTCATTCAACTAACAAACTATTTGAAAAATGTCGAAATACACAATACAAAAAAATGTAATTTAATTTACTTCGCCACTCTTGCATGGACAAGACTTCCTTGAACGAACTATTATTGTTGTTATTATTATTGATTTTAGGATAAGAATAATTTATGAAGGATATAAAAAAATGTACTGTCAAGAGTTTTCAATCGGAAATGATTAGGTAAATTCGCTCAAAGGATTTTTTTTTAAATTGCAGTAAGAAGATACCAATACATATTGGTATTGACCACACGTCAACTATGTTGAGTAGTTTAATATTATGCTGAGTTTACTGTATTTTTGGAAATTATCAAATTTATAGTCATTTTTAGAAATATGATACGTATTATATTTATGTAAGAGAACTTAAAAAACTTTAGTCGTCTTTTGTTACTAATGTATTAGGTTTGACTTTCGATAGAAGTCAAAAACACATAAAAAGACTTAAAATGTGAACTTGCGTCTATTACAGTTATACCTTAAACCCGACTTACGCATAAAACGGAACTATTGGCATTTATCGTGATATTGGACTCCGATTAAGCAAACCTAACTCCGAAGTCTGAATACGTGTGATCTGTGAAATCCCAAATCAGCCAAATAATTTTTCTTAAGAAGCACGCCCAAAATTTTGATTACATGAAATTTATCAAAATTAATAAACAGATCGTGCTTGTAAATTTTTCCGTAAACTTATTTTTTAACACACCCGAACCACCCTTATAATATTAACCTCACCTAATGCATATTATCGGTATTTTAATACAAATTGTTTGATACTTAAAGTATGATTAAATTAATCGAGTATGAATAATGCATTATATAATTGGTTTTAAATTCCGTATTCTCTCTTCGGTGATCATCATCCAAAAGCTTTAGTTCAATTAAGTTTAAAGTTTTCTGCTATAATAGCCATGTGTGTATGTTGTTGTTTAAAAATAAGTCTTATTCCATGGAATAGCCGAGTCTTTAATTTTGCAAATAAAAATATTAGGTGAGAGTACGCACTCCTTGAATTGCATGGTTTATGTATGCGCTTTAATATGAAAAGCTCCTCCGATATTTTTTAACCGCTAGCTTCAAATTTAAATTTAAATAAATTCAAAGTAACTTACCGCTTTACGTTTATCAGCTTCCGATACCGCTGAATTTGATCGATGTCTGAATAAATCCATCACTTTGGTCATTGGTGAACGTGTAACGTCTACTCTCCGTACTGCGGTCACAGTGTGGTAGTACTGAAACAAAACAATTATTGGGAAGGGAAATATAATGATGCAGTTTATTTAGCAGTAAAAACTTACTTGCGCATCACTGCCTTGATGAGGATGAGCTGAACCATCCTTCAACTTAGGTGTTGGAGGTGGATGTCTGTGTCCGATCAATCCAGTGTTTTGCATTGCGGTCTTCATTGTTGCCATTATACCACCACCGGCTCCAGAACCACTATGATTGCTTCCAGTACTGCTGTTGTCACGTTCCGAACCGCTAACTGTTTTACTTCCGGCCGCAGATGATGGAGCAGTTAAAGTCAAATCTTTGACTTTTTTAGATTCTGATCTGCCTCGTGGTCGAAAAACGTCGAATATTGTTGGCCGACGATTAGGACTTGCAATTCCATGCACTGTTGACTGATTTAAAACTGGTGAATCTTCACCACTTCGCCTCCGCTCTAAGGAACCTGACCGAGGTGCTACGCGTTCGGTACTGCGTGACATTTTCTCCTGATTGCGATTGAATTTCTCGAGTTTTGCAGCTTCCCGTTCCAAACGACGTGCGGTTTCACGTTCAATTTTGCGGACTTCTTTTTCGTTCCGTCTAAGTTCTTTCTCTTGGCGCCTGGCTTCTTTTTCCAGTTTTTTCGCAGTTCGGCGGGCTTCTTTTGAATTCGGTTCCGCTGGAGCACTTGCTGGCCGAGATCCACTTGGAGTTTTTCCATCATGATCCTGAAATACAAATATAAAAAAAAAAATATAATCTAGAACGACCAATTTGTTTAATAATTAAATATTATAAATGCTTAATACTGTAAGTGCGAAAGAAACTACTGAACCGATTTAATTGAATTTTTTGTATAGATAGTATAGAGCTTGAGAACGGACTCAGGTTTTTGATTAGACATACATACATATAAACAAGATTCAAAGCCTGTATAAATCAGGGGATGGCAATTTTGTGTGTTAAATAGGAATAATTATTAAACGAGGAAGAAGTCGAGGACCCTGCTAGGGATTCATAAAGGAGAATGTGAATTATATACGGTTTGTGAAAACTTCTTATTTTATGATATCAAACTATACAAAGGGTATCTTTTGTATTAAGGTTTAATATTGAATAATCAGCAAATAAATCTGTAATGGTCAGACAAGTGGTAGAAACCGATCGATAATTGGAAATTATAGAGGACCTACTAATACTTCGAACAGTTATGTAAATACAAATATAAAAAGTTTTTCAATAAGAAAACGAAATAAAATTATCTATGTAAGGGACAAGCTTGCGTAAGGGTTTTGCTACCCTTGAAGAACACCTCTTCAGAATAATACCGGGGGTACCATCTAAACCAGTGGAATTATTTATGTTAAGATATTTTAGGACTCATGAAACAACGCGTAAGGTGAAATTAGTGGCGAACTGCCTTATAAACAAGTACGCTTTCTCAATAGAGCTAACTTAAATTGCTGCTGCCTTTGGGACATTGCAGTCCCAAACTGACAGTTCTGTTTCATTTTCAAAAGTATCCTAATAATAATAACTTAAGAGTGGTAATAAACTCTTAAGTTGATAAACTTGAAAGTTTGCCTTAAGTTAAGCAATAGTTAAAAAAAATGTAAAACTATCAATATCAGCCTGTAATAGAATACGATCATGGGTGTACTTTATTATTTTGAAAATCTTCATGTCAGCAGCAAAAATGAGAATCGCACTTGAGCCCAAACATGAACGTCTTTAATATAAAAGGGCTAAGATAGCTTTCTTTGGGAACGAACATGCGATTGAGCAACAAAAGACAATTTCTAAATTTTACTTGATTTTATGGTATTCTTTTTGTTGAAAGTTTAAAGTAAGATTCCATGCCACTTAAGAAAGTGTGGAAAGCCGAAAGCTTTAAGTTTGAATAAAATAATTCCGTGCCTAAGTTGGTCAAAAGCTTTAGAAAAGTCAATTTTATAAACTTGTTCTAAAGCGTTCGAACATATATTTGAGATTGTAAAAAAATTTGTACCGGCTCACGAATCCGTATTGCTGTTCTCAGTGGTTGCCATATTAGTTATAATGAGTAAGAATGACTTTTAAATTAGTTAAACACATCAATATATTATACAAAGAAAAGTAAGTTGAAGTTAGAGTTTTGAGGTGAGTTTTAAATGATTTATTCCTTTTGTGGCGCAGTGTGAGCAGTTCTTTCATGTTGAGTTAGTAATGTTTGATTTCTTAAAAGATAGTTTTTTTTTACCAATGGCTTTTTTAAGGATTTTATACAAAATTAAATTTTTTTTTGTTTTTTTATTTCACTCATGTTTTCAACTCTAGAGTAATCAACTTAAGATTTTCATAACTCCCGAAAAAAAAATGAAGTTGAAGGGTAAACTTGGGAATTGACATATAAATATTGGATTTGATTTGTTTATTTTGATATTAATAATACTACGACTTTAAATTCAAAAGTAGAAACAAATTAGTGAATCAAAACAAATTTTAACTTGCATTTCAACTCTAAGAGTTAGTAAAAGAAATCGCCGCACTAGCGTCAAGAACAAATTTTTTATCGAGAATTCGATTTTTAGAGATTATAATACAGCCTGTTTTCTGTAAGTGGTGAGAAGGAAAAAATAGTCCCAATTGTGAAGAAGAAAGAGGATTCAAGGCAGGATTCTTATACGTACCAGCGGATGTTTTGTTATTAAAATTCAATATTGTAGGTTTTATACGATCTGAACGATTGAGAGGTGCGAAAGAGGAAATTTATGAGTTATTGTTCGATATATAAAGTATAAATATTTTGATGAAGCAATTTCAGAATCGTCTATTGGATTAATTACTTTATTGATTTATTAAGTTATTTTATTGATTTCCCAAAACACAATCGGTTATATGTAGCTTAAGATTGTGAATCTTCTTTGTAGGTTTGTTTAAAATCAATTTTCATATATGTAATTATTTTGCTTAGACATGAAATTCGAGAAGAGATTTCAGCATAATTAAGGTTTATTCTGTTGTCATTCGCATGGAACATCCGCTTGAGTTGTATTTTCTAAATATTTCTCAATTTCATAAGGTCAGAAGTGCTGGAACTGATATTTTTATAGGAACTTGAAATTTTTTGTTCGTTTGGAGTACTACGAGCAATAAGATTTCACACATATGTACATTTTTTAAAGATTAAACTCCGTAACATTTATAAATAATACTTTAATTTTAATATACAAATATTGAGAAAAGGTAAAATATTATGCTAATTAAGGGAGCAAACATTATCAGTTTACATTGTTGTCATAAAAAAATGTTAAAAACAACAAGTAAATGAAAACTTAAAGTAAGTAATTTGTTAATATTTTGTTGTGAATCCTTTTTTGTTATAGCGACAGCACAGCGGCGTTGCATGGAGGCAACAAAGCGGTGCGGTGGCATCGTTTTAAAGCTATGTTTTCAAAAATTTCCTAACAATGACTCAGCTCACTTATGTTTTTGTTTTTGCTTTACAAACCTATTATATTATTATTATTTAAGTACTTGTGAGTATCCAAGACTATGGAAGAATGCCAAGATACTTCCAATTCCTAAGACAAAAAACTCTGCTAACCCTGAATACCGGCCTATTGCTATATTGCCGTACCTGTCAAAAGTTTTCGAAAAGTCGATTTTAAAACAAATCCAAGCATACCTAAATACTAACCGCCTTCTAAGCTCAAACCAATCAGGTTTTCGAGAAAGCAGAAGTTGCAAAACTGCTCTTCTACTTGTTGTAGATGATATTCGAAGATCGATGGACACTAATTGTGCTACTTTTTTAACGTTGTTGGACTTTTCCAAAGCATTTGACACGGTTGATCACTTTACACTTTGTAAAAAGCTTAGAGATGATTTCGGTTTTTCTTCTTATGCAGTAAAACTTTTGCACTCATACTTAACCGATCGTCAGCAATGTGTGGCTGTGGGAAGCCAGTTGTCGTCATACCTTGCAGTCCCTGCAGGAGTGCCACAGGGTTCCATTCTTGGGCCGCTATTATTTTCGCTATATGTCAATGAAATTCCTCATCTAGTTAAGTCCTGCAACGTTCATATGTTCGCAGACGACGTCCAATTATACATATGCAGTCCGTTAGATGGCATAAGTAATGCTATCAGCCATATAAATGAAGACCTAGAAATTATTCTGCAGTAGGCTCTAAAGCATAACCTTTCTCTCAACCCGGGGAAGTCAAAGACACTATGCATTTACAAACGAATTTTAGATACGTCAAGTTTTCCACCAGTTCGACTCGGTAGATCGACCATTGACTATGTGCATTCTGCCAGGAACCTGGGGATAATTTTCAACGAAACTTTAACTTGGACTGATCATCAGCTACTACAATTGGTAAACTATATAGTGCTTTGCGCCTATTATGGTCAACCCAAAAGTATGTTCCTGTCAAAACTAAGATGTTGCTTGTCAAAGCACTCCTGCTACCCATTTTGTTGTACGGATGTGAAGTTTTCTGTTGTGTTGACTCCTCAACAAGGCGAAAACTTAATGTCATATACAACAATCTTGCAATACATACATCTTCAATATAAGATATTTCGAGCATATTTCTAGTTACTCAAAACAAATAATGGGTCTGGCTTTCGATAATCTCTTAAAGTTTAGGTCACTTATCCATTTACATGTAATTATGCAGTCTCGTCAACCTGAGTACTTGTACAACCGATTAGTTTTTGGAAGTTCACTTAGAACCGCGGTCCTAATTCAACCCAGATTTTATTGCCTGCAATCAGAGCGTACGTTTTTTGTCCAAGCCACTCAATTATGGAACACTTTACCAACAACGATCAGAAGCATCATTAACGCGAACACATTCAAAAACCGTCTTTTTAAACACTTGGCCAGTAATACTTAAGCAAAAAGAATAAAAATGAATAAAGAATAAAAAAAAAAAAATGCTAGATTTAATTTCTATTAACATAAACTTAAAATTAAATAATTATTATGTATATCTTGCTTTGTTAAACATTTTCGAACATTCTTAAATATTGTAAAGCCTTCACTTATAATAAGATTGTAATCTTAATGTGAAATTGTCATTAATAAATACGAAATACGAAATACGAAATATTATTGAAATTCCCTTATTTGAGTGGAATCTCAATGTCCGCGTATCGAATCATGATGTTTTGTAGTTTTTCCACATTTGGGTGCTCATCCATCATATTTAAGAGCCAAGGACCAACTCCATAGTAAGAAAAACAGCTCCAGACCACAAGACTGCATCAGTGTATTTTAAGTTTTTTTTTTTTATATATGTATATGCATATATGCACTAAACAAACATTTCTATTCACGCTAGAAAAACACTAAACATCTTCCGAGTTCATTTAATTCATGGGTAAACGAAAAAATGCTAACTTGGAGCTGAATCTAGCAATAAGGACTATTTTGAATTAAATCGATAGATGTTCTATATTTCGAAATATGGTAAGAAATAATAAAATATTTTCCACAACTCATAAGGGGGCTATTTTGACCGAAAAGCTCGGGGCAAAATTTTTAAAATTAAACCAAATGTTGACCATGGCTACGCCTCAAATGATCCATCCGCTTAGTCAAATTTTGGCATACTATTTTTAAGATTTCAGTCGGTATCCCAAGAATTAAGGCTTAAGTTTTGGATTCTAGTGTTTTAATTGAAGTGAGCTATAGATATGAGCCTTAACAAAGCCCCACAAGAATAGCCTAGAGGCTTTAGATCGCACGATCTAGGCGGTCAATTGGCCAGCCCTAAACGTGAAACAAAATTATCACCAAACTCGCCTCTCAGTTCGTTCATTGTTATGCGTGCTGTGAAACCACATGTCATGCATAATATTTATCTTCGAAGAAATTCGACCCACTGATTCCGCCAGCACCAGACTTTTTCGTTATGCATTAGTAGGTCTTGCAATGCTTCTCGTTAGTCAAAATACTGCAGTTTAGCTGGTTCACGTATCCATTCAACCAGAAATGAGCTTCGTTGCTGAAAATAATTTTTCGTCTTCGGAATTCACTAAAAATTAGACGCTCTGGTGGGTCGGTCGGCTTCAATTCTTGTACCAGCTAGATTTTGAAAGTCCTCACACCTAAATCCATCCGCAAAATTTTACATATTTTATGTAAATTTATTATTATTTTTATATATTTTTCTCAGTTTGCACTCTACGAAAGCGTGTTGGTGGTTTAATAATCAACAATGTAAATTTCGTGCAAAATTTAGTAACAAGGTCCCGAATAGCCGCCTCCGTAAGTCGATTAAATTAACCATAAAATGAAAGAAGCGCGATGAACTTTTTGAAGATATTTGACAGTAACACAAAACGCGAAATGTCCGTGAGTTGACAAAACCAGTGTTACAAAAAGAAAATAGCAAACAAATCACCCATTACATACATAGATTCTTATGCAAACAAATATCACATTTTAGTACTCGTAGTTGCAAATTAACTAAACAGAGCTTTCGAATATTATGCCAATATGTCATCTTATCGTTAATATCTATGTACCTATATAACAAGCATCAAATTTTTGTCAGTTACCTATTTTACTAACAACAATTATACTTAATACTATGAATATGCTCTTTTAAAAAATTGTATCTAAAATTTAAAGCTTTAGTATAACAAATACCAACATTGTATCTTTGTGAAACCTAGCTTGTAAGTAAAATTTTTAAATGTCATTTGTGAGTTGGTCTTCAAACAATATCGACGAATGACACTCTTTCATTTTGACTCATTTTCAAAAGCTTAATCTTCTCAATCTTTTTATAACAACATAAATTTAAGAAGTCATATTGTAACTATGCTAAATTGCTAAATTCCTGCATTTGTTTTCGAGACATAGACTGAAAAAAGAACGTTTTGGACATACAACTTTTGCAATTAAAAAAACTTACATCCTCTTCTGATGGGGCTTCCGTTATTTCATCTTTAATCGAATGAGATGAAGCCGGTCTTTTAATCCAAACATCATCAAGATGATTTATAAAACCTCCAGGCGATTTCAAAGAATTATTATCACAGTTTTCGAGCGAACTACTACTTATCACTGGCGAACGTATTTCAACCAGTGATTTGTCGAAAAACTTTTTATCCATATGAGGAAATCTACCGGAACTTCTCTGGGAAAATAATGTTTGTACCGAGGAATAACCACCCGATGTACATGGAAAACTTATTGTGTGCGCATTTGACTTTGAATCCATGGACTTTAACTTTTCAGCTTCTGGTTTAAGCCTTAGAATATCTTGACTTTCGAGGGCTTTGGTTACTGTGAATTTACCCCGGTAAATAGTCTTTTCAGGGCTTGGAGATTTGGGGGGAGCTTCTTCTTCATTTATTCTCAAATCGAAAATCCTATCATCAATAACATTTTGGGGTTCTTCTTTAGGTGACATAAACTGTGCCATTACTTCGGGTGGTAAGATTGCCGGAACTGGAGGAGGTGGTGGGGGTGGAGTAGGGGACCGCCTGTCCATAACATCAATAATAGCTTGAATGTTGCTGGTATTAATTATGTCTATTTTTTGCATGAACTGTTGGCGAAGACGTTCTAGTTCACGGAACTTTTCAACATCACCACTATCTCTGTGTGGCAATGGCGGTGGAGGAGGTGGCGTTGGCAAAAGAGGCTTCTCTATTTTCAAGTCTCCGTTGTGAGTAAATTTATCACCGTCCTCCTCATCTTCTTCCTTACATTGAGAAAGTCGACGTCTTTCGGTAAAAGGCAAGAGAAAAGGTCGCGTTGCTGGGAAATCATTATTATTAATAGACTCCTTGGTTATTAAATTCGGCGACAAGTTGATTGCTGAAATAATTTCCTCCTCATCGTCGCTATCGCTACTACTCACGTATTCGATTGAATTACGAATGTAATGGGGAAAGCAGACGGCACGAGGACCAGATACTTCGCTTGTCGAGGGTTCTTCACTACCGCTTTCCGAATCTGATTCGTAACCATCTTGATCTAAATTACCTTCAAAGTTATTTTCGAAGATGTCCTCAGCAATAGCCAACGGAGCTTTGCGTTGTTTTTGTGGGCTTTCATTATTTTCATTTGATTCCGCAGTTGTCGATGATGGGCAAAGTTTGCCATGGTTATGGGAGTCGATTACTTCGGAATTTGTTTCCATTTAAGGGCAGTTGTTTGCTTTTTACAGGTATGCACTTAAATTTGGTTTTAATGAATTTCTTTTAAAAAAGTTTAATACTTTGAATTTTTCTATATCTTAAACTATTTTGTACTTGAATATAATCACATTTGGTAACACAATTTAGTTTGAAGTTGTAAGACTTTAAATAAACACGGAAATATATTCATTTCAACGACATTGATGACAAAAGTTGATGCCTGTGCAACAGTTGGAAGTAATATAACTGTTTCTAAATTAAAGTAAGTAGCGATGGTATTTTTGATGAGAAAATTTTCTGCTTAAAATATATCTGAAAGGAAAGCGTAAAATTTGATTACATAACAATTGTTAAAATTATATGGCATGGAAAACTTTGTCGGTATAACTTTTTTATCTGTGGTATTGAACTTTGGTTTCGTTTTCTTTTAGAAAATTTAAGACACAATTAAAATGATTGAGGCATGCTACTAAATTATTACACAACTTTTTTGGTAGAAACTAAAATTTGATACTGTCAAAACACACACAATTATGCAATTTTGAGAACTACCGGAAATTGACTGAGAAAATCTTAATATTAAATCCTAATAAGATGCTATTTTTGTTCCTCCTTATGCAGTGAGGAGCAAAATTACGGTCGTTTCTTAAGCTGTATTCTTTAGGTCCATCATGATAAATGTTCTATTGCTAACTTTTTAAAAGAGATTAAGGCTAAAAATGTTCTTTCGATACTTCTTTTGTTTACATATGATTCTAACTTATTTTAAATTTGTAAAAAAAAAGATTTTGTATCACCAACAAAACCAATTTAATTTTTACAATAGCTAATAAATTTTAATTAAAAGAGGCAATTTAAGAGCAAACATACATATGTATGTACATATGTACATATTCCTAGACATTGGCAAAATAAGCTGATAATATAGGTATGTACATTATTATTAGGAACAACAGAAGCTCTCAATGATGACTTCGGCATTAGAAAATATCGAAAGCTTTTATTTAATAAGTACAAAATTATAAAACAATGAACATTTATTTTATTGTATCACACAAATATTTTGTCACACTGTGCTACTGAATTTAAAAATATTCATTCCTTTTGAAGTGATAGTGTAGCTTTATGACTGTATAGTTATAGATCATTTTTTGGTCTTCGAAAACTTTCACTGGAAAATTTTAAGTTGTTCTTGAAATTACAATTTCTTTCCAACTTTTGAATTTTAAAGTAGAAATTGTAGAAATTGTGAAAGCTACGATTAAATTTAAAAAAAAAAAAACAAAAGTGAATGTTGTGCTTACTTAATTACATAGTTTATTTATTTAAAAAAGAAAAAAGACAGTACTACTGTGATCAAAAAGTGAAGTGAATTTAATTTCCTTCCGTCTGTTAAAACGCACTTTTGACAACACTTTTTCCAGTCCTCGAAACATTCGGAATAATCTTTTTTCGATAAACCCCTCAAGACATTTTTCGATTCCGTTTGTAACTCCTCAATCGTGTCACAGCGGCGGCATCCCCGCTTTAAATAAATAAATTGGGTGGCGCAACAGTCCGTTTGAGAACTTGGGCCTAGTGACTTACAACTCTCAACCATTCCTGTGTGCGAGTACTGTTGTGCGGGATGGAAGGGACCTACAGTTTCAAGCCGAATCCGAACGGCAAATTTTTGAGAAAGCACTTTTCATGACAAGAATTACTCTTGGAGAATTTGTCAATTCCTCGCAATAGGCAGTACCCGTGAAAAAAACTTTTAGGTGGCATAGGCAGGGATCGAACCCAAGACCTCTCGCATGACAGTCCAACGCACTAACCATCATGCCACGGGTACTCCCCGCTTTGGTCTTTTGAATTTTCTGAATTGCCAGTCGACCGTAAATCCGGCGAATACGGCGCGGCGGTTGCGGAACGATGCATTATCGTGATAAAGGAACCAAGAGTTTTTCGCCAATAATTTCGGTTATTTCAGCTTGACGTAAACGATGAATAACCTCAAAAAATATTCTTGTTGACAGTTTCTCCCGGGCGGTCAGAGAAAAGAATTTCACCATACTTTTTGCTCACAATATTACTTTGTTGAACTTTTATTACTGAACTTTATTTATATATCTAGTTATCTATCTATCTTTCTATCTATCTATTTATCTATCTATATATCTATTTATCTATCTATATATCTATTTATCTATCTATATATCAATCTATCTATCTATCTTTCTATCTATCTATCTATCTATCTATCTATCTATCTATCTATCTATCTATCTATCTATCTATCTATCTATCTATCTATCTATCTATCTATCTATCTATCTATCTATCTATCTATCTATCTATCTATCTATCTATCTATCTATCTATCTATCTATCTATCTATCTATCTATCTATCTATCTATCTATCTATCTATCTATCTATCTATCTATCTATCTATCTATCTATCTATCTATCTATCTATCTATCTATCTATCTATCTATCTATCTATCTATCTATCTATCTATCTATCTATCTATCTATCTATCTATCTATCTATCTATCTATCTATCTATCTATCTATCTATCTATCTATCTATCTATCTATCTATCTATCTATCTATCTATCTATCTATCTATCTATCTATCTATCTATCTATCTATCTATCTATCTATCTATCTATCTATCTATCTATCTATCTATCTATCTATCTATCTATCTATCTATCTATCTATCTATCTATCTATCTATCTATCTATCTATCTATCTATCTATCTATCTATCTATCTATCTATCTATCTATCTATCTATCTATCTATCTATCTATCTATCTATCTATCTATCTATCTATCTATCTATCTATCTATCTATCTATCTATCTATCTATCTATCTATCTATCTATCTATCTATCTATCTATCTATCTATCTATCTATCTATCTATCTATCTATCTATCTATCTATCTATCTATCTATCTATCTATCTATCTATCTATCTATCTATCTATCTATCTATATATCTATCTATCTATCTATCTATCTATTTATCTATCTGTTCATCTATTTTAGGCAGGGAACAACCCTTGACATCTGCATTTGACACGTTTATCAGTGTCACTTCTTACAATACTTTTTTTTACTTAAATGCTAGTAAGGTTTATAATAGTGAAATATTTGCCAGGTGTTAACTTTTGAATTTGAAATTAGTATTGCAATAATACTTACAATACTATAAATCATGTTTTATTAGGAAAGGGAAAAAGCACCATCTGGCACTGCAATTGCAACAATTTTCTTTTTTTTAGATTCTGAGCTAATTTGAAGAAATTCAAAGTTTCATTGATAAAATATTTTCTTGACTACTGAAGGGGGTGCGCCGAAAGCTGCAACTTAGTCAATGACAAGCCATATACTTATGTAGGCATAACGATTTGCAGTTCTAATGACTGTACTTCGCAATGGAGTAGGCAAAACACATTCATGACTTACACGCACAGGAGGTTGGAAACTCAACAAAGTTTTTAAGGCAGTTTTTAATTTTATTTTAAGAACTCCAGACTAAGAACAAAAGCAAAGGTGGAATATTTTTTTAAATTTTAGTTTACAAAGTGATTCAGAAGTGATTAGTAGAACGAAGGTATTGCAAGATCCAAGATACCTTTTCGCTCGTTGATCTTAAGAACAATATAGTAAGATGAGACTATTATTAAGTCGAAATAAGTTAATGATGTATTCGAGCGGAATTTTTTTATTTGGAATCATTTTTGGTTGGGTTCTATTCCCAAGGATTTTGAGTTTCATGCTAAAAAAGGTATTGGATTTCATAATTATAGTGTTTGAAAATATTTATATATACATTGTGTTTTTTGTCATTTGACAATGACAATATGCTTTTTGCATGGAAAATAATTGTTTTTCATATGTTTTCCTTATCATTTTACATGTTGTTAGTTACAGCGATTGCTTCATTATGGGTGAAGAAAATTACCCTCAATATATTTTTCAGTGGGATACTTTTACATAATTTTGTTTGGATTTTAATTATAATTAACAAAACACAAAAGGATTAGAATGTTCAAAAAGTACGCTTAAGATACAAAACGGTCAAATTTCTTTTCAGAGAAATCACAACAATATTTGCGGTATTAAGTTTGTGGATTAAATTTCGATATATGCATAACAGATTCACGCCTATTGCATTGCACATCACATAGTCTTTGCATGTACGATCTGAATATATAATAATACATACAAAAATCAAAAGTGAACTAGAAAGGAATGTTTTAACGAGATTTTCAAATCTAAAATGCAACCTTACATTTTGAATAACTAAATTCATAGTTAAAAAATCGCAAAATTATTTCCGAATATTTTCAAATATTTTCCGAGAGCGAAATAATCAATTCATATTTTCATACGTTTCCGACAATTATAAAATATAATTTTGTCTTGCGTGAAAAAATTGTTGTTCACAAATTGTTTTTGTATGTTTGGGACACTATACTCTTTCTTTGCATGACGCGCAACTAGTTCTGAAAAGGCTTTCTCAAAGTTTTGTATGGACAATTAAGATTTGACATAGTAGTCTTTTTTTGAGCGAGTGTAAAAATATGTGAATTCTAACGTGAACATAGTTTTTTTTAACAAATTTGTTTCCATGCAATTTGATATTAATTCTCGTCAAGCCAGACTAATGCTTATGGTAGTCCCAGTCATTTAGGATATTAAAATGGCAATCTTGCATTAACTTTGCTTTAGAATGGGGTTTCATTAGTTACATCATACGTTTTAAAGTTTAATACTTTTAAAAAACAAATCGCGTAAAGGTCAATCGGATTAATAATTTCATGTATATGTATTATGTACATGTATTTAAATTTTTGTGTGATTCTACATTGAGAAGAGCTTTTCTTTTCGGCGGACAGTAAAAAATATTATTGTAAGAATTATTATAAGAAACTGATAACTGCTGTAGATAGCATATAATTTCTATTAACTCTATTATTTGGGTAAATTAAAATAAAATAAGGCTCGGAATACAATTGAGTATTAACTAACCACCAAAAAGTGGTCTTTTCAAATATGACTTATTAAATGACCATTTTTTGACTATCCTTTAACTTTTCTTGGCCACCCCCGGTTTTCGAAAAAATCGTTTCTCAAAAACTAGCCGTCAAAAAAATTCAGTTCTAACTACATTTCTTCAACCATATAGATGCTTTTCGAATATTGTTTTTGAATATTGAATACTGTTATCCCAATAAAGCTTTTTCGTTAATTTTTATTTTTTTTTCAATACATACAACTTCAATAATGCATTTGACGAGTATAATCTTTTTTTGGAACTTAAATATGAGTTTTCAGAACATTCATTTTTGGTTGACCTAGGTATTTTACAAATATAGACTCACGCCATGACGTTTAAACAAATAAAACGTTTTTTTTTTTCGTCTTCAATGATGAAAATAAGTGTTAGTGCTAATTGCTTTCGAGCTTTGACTTAAAACTGTGTTTTCTAGCAGGTTTGTTCGCCATAACCGTAAAAACAACATGTTATTCTTAATTGCTCAGTATTTTTTTAAATTTCATAAAATCTTTATTCATTTTAAAGAATTCATACAAAAACAATGAATTTCATAAAACAAATTTTCAGTAAAAAGTCATAATTCTTTAAATATCTATATCTGAGCTTTATCTTTTTGCGATTTATCATTTTAAGTTGTAGTGCTAACTTGACACATATAACTTCATGATGACATAATTCAAATAAAAATTAACATTTTCAGCAAATCAATTTAAAACCTGGAACTGACATTCGTGAATTATGGGAAAGTACACCATTTCCTCTAGACTTTCTTATTTATGTTTTTAACATCACAAATCCAGATGAAGTTATATCTGGTGGAAAACCTAACTTACAAGAAATTGGACCATATTACTTTGAGTAATTTATTCGATATATCATTTGAATAAGAAACTAAAAATGTAACGAGTCTCACTTAAAATTTCAGGGAATGGAAAGATAAATACGATTTGGATGATGATGTTGTCGAAGACTCAGTTACGTACCACATGAGAAACAAATTCATATTTCGACCAGATTTGTCAAATGGATTAACAGGAGAAGAATTGATAGCAGTTCCCCATCCGTTGATTCAAGTAATTTAATAGAAATGTTTTAAAAGTGTTAATAATGCTAAATATTAAGTAAAACACAAACGAGTCTTAAGGTCAAATTATTAAAAGCGCTATTAAAGAGTATTTGTTTCATATCTAACGTTTTCTGTTTTCGTTCAATGCATAGACATGTTGTTTTTTTTTTTTTTTTTAAATTATATTAAATATTTTTCGAAGGAAGAGATCATTACTATGTTTCCAAATTATATTATTTTTGTTTCCAAAATATGTGTTACTTTTTTTGGTTTCTGTAATAGTTTTTAATAATTTTCTCCGGCAGGGCTGCTGATATTTTATATTCTTTAAAAAAAAACATTGAAAGTCAACCGTTGTAAGCTGCTTTAAAATATATATTCACAATCAAACAACAAGAAAATAACACTATCCCCTTTAATTTGTATTTTATTTGTAATTTAAAAACATCTACGTATTTAACTTAAAGTAGAATTATTACTAATTAAAAAACTCTTAACATTTTTCAGTCAATTGCTATTGTTGTGCAACGCGACCGTGCAGCAATGCTTGATCTTGTTGCGAAAGCAATCAAAATTGTTTTTCCCAATCAATCAGCTATTCTCAAAATTAAATTCATGGACCTTTTTTTTCGGGGATTCTATATCGACTGTTCATCGGAAGAATTTGCTTCTAAGGCTCTTTGTACTGCCTTTTATACTGGTGAAGTGAAACAAGCCAAACAAGTCAATGACACGCATTTTTTATTTTCGTTCTTGGGAGGAGTTAGTATCTTATTTATGAAAAAAAGGGTTAAGTTCGAAATCCTGTATGGATCATAATACTGTATTTAAAATACTGTATCTCAAAATACTGTATTTCAAAATACTGTATGTACAAAATACTGTATGATCAAAATACTGTATGATCAAAATACTGTAGCTCAAAATTCTGTATCTTAAAATTCTGTATACCAGAATTCTGTGTTTCAAAATGCTGTAAATAGGCTGACAAATAAAAATCGTTTTGATAATGTAAAAAAGTGCGCACTTTTTTTTATTTGTCAGCCTATTTACAGCATGTTGAAATACAGAATTTTAAAAACAGATTACTTTTATAAAGAATACATCATAATACTTTTTCATTGGCATAATGTTCTAATATACTTCCCTTGAACAATAACATATGATAATTCGTAAGTCTTTGAATTTTTGTTGTTGTTGTTAATACATTTGTATATACAATTCATAGATTGTTACTTTTAAATATTATTGCCTATTGTTATTTACTTATTTATGATATGACTTATTAATGCATTCTGTTTGTTTACTTGTTTGGAGTTTGAAAAAATGATAAAATGTACATGCGGAAATCGAGTTCTGCTTTTGTTGTTCTCTATAATAGAAGCTTAAGAGCGGAATTTTGCAAAAATACAGTATTTTTAGATAACATTTTGCTCATACAGCATTTTGAGAAGAAGAATTTTGAGATACAGTATTATCAGGTACAGTATTTTGACAAAGCAGTATTTTGAGATACAGTATATTAACCATACAGTATTATGAATATACAGTATCATACAGTATGATACAGAATTTTAACCATACAGTATTTTAAAATACAGCATTTCGACCCGCTCCCGAAAAAAAAATATAACATTTTATGACTTTCGATTTCGTTTAAAAGGCAAATTACAGTGACGCAGGCCGTTTTACAGTTTGTCGCGGTGTAAAAAACGTACATAAACTAGGCAAAGTTATACGTTTTGCAGATGAACCTGAATTGGACACTTGGGCTGGAGACGAATGTAATCAATTCATTGGAACTGATTCGACGGTTTTTCCACCATTTATGTCAAAAGAAGACGGTCTGTGGGCTTTCACGCCGGATCTTTGTAGATCTCTTGGAGCTGTTTATCATTCCAAGTCAAAGTATGCTGGATTGCCAGCAGTAAGGTACTTTTTGGATTTGGGTGACATTAAGGTAAACTAATTTGATCTAAATAAGAGCTGAATATAGCTAAAAGAACAAACGAACATTGTCCAAAATTCAAGGCTGATCCAAATCTTCATTGCTTTTGCGATGATCCTGAAGATATTAATACGTGTCCTTTAAAAGGAACAATGAGTTTATTTGCTTGCGTCGGAGGTCCACTTATAGCATCAATGCCCCACTTTTTTCATGGAGATCCAAGTCTACTTGAAAATGTTAATGGACTTAGCCCAAATGAGGAGGACCACGCAGTTTTCATTGATTTTGAGATTGTAAGTTTTTGCGGTGTTCGCATTTTTGAAGGTGTTCAAATTAGATTAATTCAATTTTGATCTTCTCAGACGTCTGGGACACCATTTCAGGCAGCAAAACGATTGCAGTTCAATTTAGATGTTGAGCCAGTACCAAAAATCGAGCCCATGAAAGATGTCAAAGAACTAGTTATGCCATTATTTTGGATACAAGAAAGTGTAGCTTTGAATAAGACTTTTACCAATATGTTGAAGTACACTCTTTTTCTGTAAGTTTGTATTGCTCTTACATTTATATTTGATTTTTTATTTATTTAAACGATAAAACTTTTTTCAGTGGTTTAAAAATTAACTCTGCAATACGTTGGATAAGTCTTAGTTTTGGATTTCTTGGTTTAATATTTAGTGGTTATCATTTCTATAAAAAGTCTGAGAGCATTGATATAACGTTGCCAGTTAAAACCACACCGGAAACCACAACTGTCGTACCAATTAAACAAGTTCAACAAGAAAACCCTCTTTCGGAAATTAAAAATGTCGAAGATAAAAAATTTTAGCCTTTGAATTTTATAAATACAATACGATACTTTGCATTATTTATAATTATTGCACGCTTGACGTTTTAAGTAAAAGTTCACTTTTCAATAAAATTTATTGTAGGTTCAAAACAAGTCTAAAACGAATAAAATCAGATTAAAAAAAAAAAATACGAAAACAATTCATTACACAAGCAATAAAACGTTTGAGTGTGTACAAAAGCTAAAAAAAAGAATAACAGCCTGCCGTAAGTGGTAGCCGAAAAATTGTAGACATTACCTTTTGGGCGACCACGCAGAAGCGCACATTCTAAAACGCAATAACTCAAACTTTGAACGTCTGTAAGAAAAACGTGCAAACGACGTTCAAAGCTTTCTACTTCTAGGTACCTTCATTTAGTAAGCTGACAAAGAGTATTAAGTGAGGTCAGTATTGACATACGTTTGGGTCGCCAGGACCCACCATAATAAAATAAATCGGGTGGCGCAACAGTCCGTTGAGAACTAGGGCCTAGTGACTTACAACTCTCAACCATTCCTGTGTGCGAGTACTGTTGTCAGGGATGGAGGGGACCTACAGTTTTAAGCCGAATCCGAACGGCCAATTTGAGAAAGCACTTTTCATGACAAGAATTACTCTTGGAGAATTTGTCAATTCCTCGCAAGAGGCAGTACCCGTGAAAAAACTTTAGATGGCATTAGGCAGGGATCGAACCCAAGACCTCTGGCATAACAGTCCAACGCACTAACCATCATGCCACGGGTACTACAGATACCCACCATAATAAAAACGTTTACTTGTACATTGAATTTAAGTACAGTATACAAGTTGCTGCATCATCCATGAAAAAACCTGCAAGTTGCCGAGGTGGTATATTTTATATTTACTAAGATTTAAACACCTTGCGCAACTGAGGAAAGCAATTCGCACGGATTGATTAGAGAGATAATAAAATGAGTGCGACATGTCGTCTGATTTTACCGTCCAGGAGGAAGTTATTGTAATCGGTCCGATTTTTCGAATTGAAAATTTGACATTTCTCGACGTTTCAAGGTTCCTAGAATCTAAATAAAAGATTTTTAGAGAGATGCCTGTGTGCGTGTGTCCGTACATCCGTACGTCCGGGAAGCTGTTTTCGTTGTCCATATCTCAAGAACCAGTAGATTTATGGACTTCAAATAAATGTTGTACATATAACATATAAATACATATAATGATACAGAAAGGACTCTCAAGAAACTGAGTGGGTGATTTTTTTACCATAGCAATTTAAAAAAAGTAAAAGTTTTGGTTAACCCAAAATATCTTTCGAACCAATAACGCTAGAGACTTGACATTTTTTTTACAAAAAAATAAAAACCTAAACAAAAAAACATTACAAAAAGTTGGTAAAAATTGATTTTCGACTTTATTTAGGATGTTGGCTTCAAACTAATTTCATCTTATAAAAAATAAAAATGAATAATTAAGAGCAAAATCGAATTGACAGTTTTTTTTACAAAAATAAAAACCTAAACAAAAATTATTAAGAGTTAAATTTTATTGAAAAAAAATTGATTTTCAACTCAAATATCTTTTCAAAAATTAAAAATATTGGCTACAAACTGATTTCATCTTATAGAAAATATTGTTTTTGACATTCAGTAAAATTTGTATTAAAAAAAAACATCAGTCAGTTTTTTCATAAAAATTAAAATCTACAAAAAATAGTTCGCAAAATCGGTAAAAATTGATATTCGATTATCGATATTTCTTCAATAAATTATTTTATTCTGTCTTCAAAATACATAATTTTATTCTGTGCTAAATTTTGTTTTAAGATATTGTTCTTAGCAAAATCTGTATTTTTATTTGAATATTTAGTTAAAGTTTTAAGCAAGACAAAGCTACAGCCTCTATTTTTATTTGAATTGAAACTAGGGATGTTGCGAATATTCGCATCCGCATCCGCAATTGCGGATTATTCGCAATAATTCCAACATCCGCATCCGCATAAACTGATGCGGAGTTTTTTGCGGATGCGGATGTTTTTAAACGCTTTTTTTCAAATTTGTAGTTGCAATCGAAATAGACCCTTTTACCCTTAGTAAAACTGTTAAATTCAAAAATCTCGGTCCCAAGTAGGCGACGACAAAAGCAACAACAAGTGATATGCAATGGTCACAGATTGGAGGATATAAAAGCTCTTGCTAGCTAAGAACATAAATGCCGCCACCAACAAAAAGCATCATCTGGATTTATTTTAATTTATACAAAAATGATACTGACAAGTCCGAGTGTAAAATATGTCGTAAAAAATATTCATGAAAAGGACGCACGACTTCTTCATTAAAAAACCACCTGAAGTCAAAGCACCCAGAGGAGTTTGGTTTATTTGAGAGTGCGAATAATGAAAATCTTTAAAAAAAAAAAGAAAGAAGTTGCAGGTATGATATTTATTTATAAACATTAAATTCTGAAATAGCTTGTTAATATACGATCCACTAAGAAATAGATTGCAGTCTGAGAAGGCTGCAATCTTGCTTTTTATTAAATATAACTCACCCATTTTTAAATTTAATTATTTTTAGAATTTGAAAAAAAAAAATCAATCTTGGAGATGTTACTGAAAAAACGAACATTAAAATCTATACCAATTTATATATTGAAAGATTTTAAAATACAATTATTTTTAGTGATCAACTCACAGAAAACAGAAAAAATTGTTGTACGGGATTTCCAATCTTTTAAGAATAAGCTTCTAAATTAACTAACTAGAACAAGGAGAGATTCCCCTCGGGACAGCATGGTTTCTTTGATCCCCAACCACATCTTCACTAAGACCTTGAAACAAACATAATAATGATATCTTCTAGTTAATTCACATTTGAAACAAAATATACAGACACAGTCAGTGCAATCTTTTTGTAAAAAAAAAGCATTTCAATAAGAAAATTTTACATAATTTCAATTAATGATATGTCATCTGCTCTTAACGTTAAGTTAACAAGTTAATCATAATTCAAAACTTTACGCAACGCAAGGAAAGCAGCAATGGGTGACAGAAAGAACAAAATAATAATAATTATTTATCATTAATCAAACCCTTCAATTTTAACAGCGATAACAGAACAAGTATAAGCAAAAAAATTGAATAACAAAAACTTAGACGAAACCAACAAAATCTTACTACACCAAGAATTTTGTAGAATCCGAACAATCGTAAAGATACAATGATACACTCTCCAGCAACATGCTCCAATACATTGATTATAAAGCATATTTACTTTGGGTGAGGTCAGTGACGGATTCAGGCTTGCTGCCGCCCTAGGCCCCATTCGATGCGCCGCCCTTATTGATAAATTTTATTTCATAAATTTTGATCCAATATTTTTTTTGATCCAATATTTTTTTTTTCAAAATAACTTTGTTTTAAAAGAAAAATAAGTTATAATTCTTAGATAGACAAATAATACATTTTTTTTTATATTAATCAATTCAAACATTTTTTCTCCTGGCTTTCGTCCGCGCAAAAACGTCGATTATATCGTCATAATTAATTTCTTGGACTAGTTGTGCTTCAATAGATAGTAATGCAAGAGCATTAAGTCTATCTTGGCCCATGCTTGCACGTAGATATGTTTTTAATCTTTTTAGAGTGGAAAAAGATCTTTCTCCTGAACAATTTGTAGCCGGAATACTCAAAAAAATTCGGAGAGCAATGTCCACATTCGAATAAACATCTTGAAGACTGTTTACCCGTGAGTCATCTGGCTCAATGTTTCTGTTTTTTTTTGCGATGGGTATAATAACGATAATAATCCTGAACTACAGACATTGCTTTAGCTTTTTTTTATATTCAGAAAATTGTCTGTCTCTTTATGTCTTAAAGAAATAAAGCCAGAGAACTATAGATCTGTACAACGGATGATTAATCAGCTTGAGAATCTTGAAGCTTCTTACAAGCAGCATTAAAACGACCTTAAATTACATTCCAGGCAATGACTAGGATTGTTGTTCCTAAATGTTGTAATTTTCGCTGCATCCCGTAGCTTCAGATCGCGTAGACGGTCATCTCTGCTTTCGGCAATAAATTCCAGTGCATCAATTATTGCAGACCACTCTTTTTCTAATGCGTAACATCCATCATGTCGAGCAAACCAACGAGTTTGAGCAAGACTCTTATTTCTTAAATTTTTACGCTGCACCAAGATTTCCCAACGATGAGTAGATATAGTAAAGAAATTGTATAGTTCTTGTAAAGTAGAAAAGAAGTCAACAACTAATGTTACCGATTCAACTGGCACATGACCCTACCAAAATTAAGGAACATAATCCTTGCATCCTCAATATGTTTAGCTTTATGGCAAAAATTTGGTAGAAATTCTAGAAACCTTTCAACAATTTCACCGTTATCACGTACATATGTATCTCATAATTATAGTAAGTTGATCGACATGTGCTATATCAGGCGTAGAATCTACAATTATACCAACATTCTCAGCAGATTGCACTTCACTAGAAATTCGTTGTAGTACTTTATTTTAAATCAACAGTATAATTTCTTCTTGGTCTTGGTCAAAACGTCACCATCGACAGACGTAACTTTGAGGTAGTCAAGGACTTCGTCTACCTAGGCTCCGCTGTAAACGCAGAAAACAACACCAGCGCTGAGATCAAACGAAGAATAACTCTTGCTAACCGCTGTTTCTTTGGGTTAAGAAAGCAATTGAGTGGAAAAATTCTCTCTCGAAGGACCAAAGTGTCGCTATATAAGACCCTTATCATCCCCGTCCTGCTATACGGTGCAGAAGCATGGACTTTGACAAAAGCGGATGAAAGCACCTTGGGTCGTTTCGAGAGAAAGATTCTTCGTGTGATCTACGGTCCCGTATGCATCGAAGGGGAGTGGAGGAGAAGATGGAACGACGAGCTGTACGGGCTGTACAGCGACGTAGACTTAGCAAGAAGGGTAAAAGTCCAACGACTAAGATGGCTAGGTCACGTAGAGCGCATGGAAACCAATGCTCCGGCCCGGAAAGTCTTCGAATCCACACCCACAGGACAGCGCAGTAGAGGAAGACCGCGAATCAGGTGGCGCGCACAAGTGGAAGGTGACCTCACCCAACTCGGAGCGCGAAACTGGAGACATTTATTATCAAAATGTTGGTGGCTTGCGAACAAAAACAAATGAGTTTTTCATCACTTCAAGTGCACACGACTATGACGTAATAATATTAACAGAGACCTGGCTGCACCATGGAATCTATTCTTCCGAGCTGTTTGATTCTTCATATGTTGTCTATCGAGTGGATCGTTCTCTAGACATTGGTATGGATAGAGGCGGGGGAGTATTAATTGCAGTTCGTACTTCACTTAATAGTAAACAATTAAATTTTCAAACAAATTCTATTTATTTTGATCAACTATGCGTTCTTGTTAGTTCAGAGCATTTAGCACATAATGTAAGCAGAGCTGAATATTGTTTTATTGTAAATTATATTAGACCAAAGAGTAGCTTAGAATTATATGTTCAACTTGTTTCAAATGTTAGTTGTTTATTGAATGGCTTATCTTCTAATCAATATCCATGTATCTTCGGTGACTTTAATCTTGGTGACATTGATTGGCGTTATCTAGAAGATGAGCAAATCCTTGTCCCTTTTAATGTTTCTAGGGATGTGGAAGTTGAATTAGTTGATAACTTTTCCTCGTTAGGATTAATCCAAATAAATCATGTAAAAAATACTTTAAATAGGTTTCTCGATCTTGTATTTATTATTAAAGATCTTAAATTTATGGTCTTTGAATCAGACTTTCCTTTAGTAAGAAATCAAATTCATCACAAAGCCATTATGGTTGTATTTGAACTTTATAATTTTCAACCTGTTATTACAAATAACTGTTTTATATTTAATTATAAGAAGGCTGACTTCATTTCGCTAAATAATTATTTTAATACCATAAATTGGGAGCAACTATTTGCAGATAAATCTTTAAATCAGATGTATACCATCTTTAAAACACTTTTGTTTGAGGGTGTTCAGAAGTTCGTTCCGGTAGTTCGAAAGAGATCGTCTTTTAAATCTCCCTGGTTTAATAAAAGACTTAAGAATTTAGAAAATGTAAAAAACAAGGCTTTAAAGAGATGTAAGGTAACAGGCAAATCTGAAGATAGAATTCGTTTTATGCAACTGCGACGGGAATTTGATTTTTTGAGTAGATTTCTATATTCACAATATATTAGTTCAGTTGAAAGGAATATCAAATGCAACTCGAAATCTTTTTGGGTTTTTTTAAATTCAAAACGCAAAAGTTCTGCGTTTCCTAGCTCTATGGAGCTTGATGGAGAGACCTCCCATAGTACTGAAGCTACATGCAATCTTTTTGCTAAGTTTTTTCAAGCGAATTATAATATAGACATTATACCTAATAGTGAAAACCTGTATAATGATATTAGTTCTCAAATTGATTTTAATGTGTTTTCTCTATCTGATCAAGAGGTATTTGACGGCTTAGCTTCTCTTGATGTTAATATAAAAGCTGGAGTAGATTTGATTCCTCCTCTTTTGATATCGGAATGTGCTGTTTCGCTTTGTAAAGTACTAAAAATTATTTTCAATAAATCGCTCCATTCTGGGGTTTTTCTAGAAGAGTGGAAAATATCATCCATCAGCCCTATTTATAAAAGTGGTCTCAAGCACTTAATTAAGAACTATAGACCAGTCTCAAAACTTTCAGCGATTCCAAAACTTTTTGAAAAGTTGGTGTTCAATAGACTTAGTTTCACGGTGAAAGACATAATATCTTCGAGACAGCATGGATTTTGTAGTGGTCGCTCCACTACTACGAATTTGTGTCTGTTTACAAGTTTTTGTTTATCTGCTTTGGAAAAAAGAATGCAGGTCGATGTTTTGTACACGGATTTTGTGAAAGCGTTCGATAGAGTCCATCATAGACTTCTATTAAGAAAGTTGGAGAGAATGGGATTCAGATTCGGTTTTCTTCAATGGTTAGAATCTTATTTGTCAAATCGAAAACAGATTGTTAAAATCGAAGGCAATCAATCCTTTTTTATTGAAGTCTTATCGGGACTGCCTCAGGGAAGTCATTTGGGACCCCTCCTTTTCAATCTTTTCGTCAATGACATTCCGAACTGTCTGCAATTTTCTAATTGTTTGATGTTCGCAGATGACTTGAAACTATATTCCCAAATTTCTTCAGTTGAAAATTGTGTTAACTTTCAAAAAGATATAGATGCGTTTTTCAATTGGTGTAAATATAATCATCTCGAGCTAAATATCTCTAAATGTAAAATATTTAGAGCTTCTCGTACAACACCTAAAGTGCTGTTCAGTTACAGTCTCGGCAATGAAAGTCTTTCAACCGTTAGTGAAATAAAGGACCTTGGCGTTATTTTTGACACTAAGTTTTCTTTTTCTGAACACATACATTTTATTATTTCAAAAGCGAATTCGTTGCTAGGTTTTTTAAAACGCAACACGGGGGTATTTAAAGATAGTTATACTCTGAAAACGATTTACATATCTTTAATATTACCCATACTGGAATACTGTTGTGTTATTTGGTCTCCTTTTTATCAAAATTCCTCAGACAGGATCGAAAATATTCAAAGAAGATTCACGCGCTTTGCTTTAAGGAATTTCAGGTGGTCAGATGGTTTTCCCAATTATGGCTCTAGGTGCGCACTGATAGATTTAAAATCTTTAAAAAGCCGTAGAGAAACCCTTGGGGTTCTTTTTATCAAGGACATACTCAATGGTAAAATAAAATCTCCGGACTTACTAGCTCTTATGTCTTTTTATGTTCCTGAGAGACATCTAAGAAATAGGGACGTTCTCTTTTTGATTCCTAGTCACAGGACGAACTATGGACTTAATGAACCCATAACTCGTAATTTATCTCTTTTTAATTTAATTCATAGTGAAGTCGACCTTCAAATGAATAGGGATATGTTTAAGAGTATTGCTTTAAACTTTTTTAATGATGTATAATGGTAAATTATAATTTAATTGTAGTCAACAGATTATGTATCCATTGATGAATAAAGAAATAAATAAATAAATAAACATCTAGCTAGGGACCGAGCTAGATGGAGAAGTTTGTTGGGTGAGGCCCTAGTTCACACAGGACTGTAGCGCCACCTTAAGTAAGTAAGTAAGTAAGTATAATTTCTTCATAGATTATTTTACAATTTTAAATGTTCAGATAAAAATGGATCAAACTCAGCAAGGAGCTCTACTGTTCCTAAAAATTCCCATTATGAGGATCTCCTATTCGTTCTGAATTTCCTCGAAATGGCAGGCCTCTTATTGCTAGTTATTTAATAATTGCAATTACTCGGTATACAATTTTTTTCCAATACATTATTTCTTCATCAAGTTGTTTTATTAGAACCGTGAACTACTGCTCGAGCTTTAAAATGACTAATGTTAGTTTTGTGACAGTCAGAATTTTCATGAGCTTCGATACGTGCTTTTGAGTTTTTCCAGTCAGTAAAAGTATTCATTTCACTACTTCTACCAAATAATAAGCATGGAATACAAAATACAGAGCCTTTAGTTTCTGAATAAATCAACCACTCACGAAGGCGTTGAATCTCTCCATTTTTTAAAGTACGTTGAAATAAACTTTTGGAACAATACCTCATTTTATTACCATAAACATTTCTAGAATTTTTAAAGTCTGCATTATCACCGTGTTTCTTCATTCAAGTTCCATAAAAAGGGATCAATATTAAATTTAAAAATATCAGCTGTTGACTGGATTTCTTCAGTATATTGTGATGAAGAAAAATTTGACGGTGCCTCGTTCGTACCTTGTGATAGGGAATAGTGTACTTTTTCGCTATCTTGTTCTGAAGTCTCTTCTGATTCCAAATACAAAATCAATGCCAATAAGAAAATTATTACCAATCAAAACAAGATAAATGTACTTACAACCGATGAACATGATGCCTGTTGGTCGTTGTTAGAAGATTCAGTTAGGCTTGTCATAAAACTAGATATTTTTGGATTTTTTAAAGTAAATTATCTAACTTCGTAGATTTTTTTTCTTTTATTTAACGATATTCAGCACCGCTTATTTTTTTTGGATAGCCACTCATATTTAATTAAAAAAATAAAATGAAAAACAAAGAGATGAGGTGAGATTTTTCTATTCTTACAGTTTTTTTTTGTTTGTTCAAATGTTAAGCATTTTATAAATTTTGCCGCCCTAGGCCTGGGCCTCACGGGCCTAGGCGTAAATCCATCACTGGGTGAGGTACATACATACATATGTACATTTGTACATATGTGTAGCAATTTGTCCATAAAATATTCCAATTAATTGATAGAAACATATTTGTCATGGCAACCCAGAATCAAAAGCTTCGATTAAAATTATATAAACACATAGGGTGCTTTTTTGGGCGATAAAGACAAAGAAGAGTGTTTTTCAAAGTAAACACAATGTATTGGTTAAATGTGTGCATATTGCACAGGGTACTTTTCAATACCAAAATCAAAACAATGCGAATTCTCTAAGAAAAGGTATTATAATTTTTTAAAGATCACTGTTTACAACACAACCGAGAAAACGTTTGTGATATAAAATTTATGATTTTATCAATTAATTCCACAATAACAAACTATATAAAAATTAAGTTTTACTTTCAGACGAATATAATTTCATATGCTGGTGTTTTGATACGTCTTGATCAGCTTAAGTCAATTTCATTGGTCGACAAAATTATTTTTTTTTCTGTTGCACAAACAAAAGAATACTTTAAATTTTTCTATCACATTAGGTTTTTAAAATATGCCCCTTTAAAAACATACAAAAACGGTGTTTTTAAGCCTAAGATAAAACTTTAAATATCTTTTAACAATAAATTGTATGATGATTTTAAAATGTACAAATCAATTTCTTTTAGATACAATTTAAAGCATTTTAGTATCTTACTTAGTTTTTGGAAATTCTTATTAGTTATGACGTTATGAGTATTAATTTGAATCTACATGTATGAAGTTAGTTTTTAGTGCTGTTTCCAAATCCAAACTCTTATTTTAAATATTTTCTCAAGTTTTAAAAATATCCGTTTTAACATTATTTTGTATTTTTTTTAATATCATACTAATATACTAATACTAATATTATACTAATACTAATACTAATACTAATTACTAATTACTAATTACTAATTTACTAATTTACTAATTACTAATTACTAATTTACTAATTTACTATATTTAATATTATAAATGCGAATGTAAGTTTGTTTGTTACGCTTTCACGCAAAAACTACTTTACTGATCATCATGAAACTTTGCACATACACTCTTGAAGGTATTAGAAGTAACATAGGATACTTTTTATTAAAAAAAAAATAAAAACATTTTACGAAAAATAAGAAAATTGTTTGTCAAAATATCGTCAAATTTAGCTACTTCAACGCCATTTAGCATCATCTAGCATCATAGTAATGAAGTTTCAACCCTGAATACTGTAATACCAACCCACTGTATTACCGACGGTGACGACAATATCTACATAATTCAATATCTAATTCAATTGAATATAGTTTCAACTGTTTCTAATTTTTCTATATTTATTGTTATTTTCTTCTGTCGTTACATGCAGTATAATACTATTGGTGCAGTGTCATAAGTCCGTAAGTCATAAGTCCGTAAAGGACTTATGACCCACTTAGGTGGGTCAAAACTTCATAAATCGATTATGAACTTATAACCCACGTAAGTGAGCCAAAAGTCCGCAATAAAAAGAGCCATAAGGTCTTAAACAAAAAAATTTAAGATTGATTGAAATTTTTGAAACTGGAGCCTAAAACAAGTTTTTTTTAATTGATAGCACGGCGGCGTACTAACAGCTAGGTATGTAAGGGGGGGCATGCTGCCCCCCTGCAACCCCACTGCTTGGGATCACTATAGGATTTGGGGTGGGTGCGAGTTTGGGTATATGCAAAGAACACGAATGCGTTGTGATTCTTTCATAACTGTGAGCCATACTTGCTTTTTTTTTGTTGGGAATTTCTTTGATTTTAGTGCTCAAATGCAAAAGTTCTTTGCGCCGTGCTATCAATTCAAAAAAACTTTTTAGCAAAAGTAGCTATTCTAGACAATAAATCAACCATTTTTTAATGATCCTTTACTTTAAAAATACATGAAATACATTTTTTTCATATAATTTTTTCAAGCATTCTATGTAATTAATATTTTTTTTCGCACGCACAAAAAAACAAGCCCAGTTTCAGAAAAACTCGAATGAAGTGACGCTTACAAGTCAGATCTATCAAACCCAGATTATGTTTTCATTGAGCATGTTAAAACCATGCTCTTGATTTCTATTTACCGATGTAAGATTTAAAAGAGAGAACTTATCATTGAAGGTTGTAAAAAAAGACATGCTAGTAGGTAAGTGAAAGGAACGCAACCAATAACAATTTTCGTAAGCATTCGCTTCTCAGAGAGAATGACTCCAAAAAACCGTAAGCTTTGGGTCAGAATTTCGTTGGAAATTTTGACGGACTTTTGGCTCACTTACGTGGGTTATAAGTTCATAATCGATTTATGAAGTTTTGACCCACCTAAGTGGGTCATAAGTCCTTTACGGACTTATGACTTACGGACTTATGACACTGCGCCAATACTATTTACATTTTTGAGGTTATCTGTAATTTTTGTGGTTAGCTGTTACTTTATTATTTTAGATCTTACTCGCTGATGTTAATTCTTACTCTGCTTTTATTTGAAAAAATGCCAAAATTGTTTGTCAAAATATCGTCATGTGGATCTCATTGCTAATGTTTTTCCGGAAATGCAACAAAATTTGTGTAGTGATCAGTGATTGTGTGCAAGAGCAATATTAGCACCAAGAAATGAAATTGTAAATAGGATCAACACTGACATTTTAAACGAGGTTCAAGGAGAAATGAAGGAATATTTGTCAATGGATACAATTATGGATACGGAACTAAGTACTTCATATCCTGTGGAGTTTTTAAATTCACTTGAACTATCGGGTGTACCTTCACATAAACTTCAATTGAAACTAAATGTACCAGTAATGCTTATGCGAAATCTAGATGCTCCTCGGCTATGTAATGGAACAAAGCTTCGGATAACAAAATTGGGACAGAACATACTTGGTGCTACTATTTTAACAGGTGTCGGTAAGGGAAATAGTGTTTTAATACCTCGGATACCAATTATTCCCACTGACCTTCCATTTCAGTTTCCCGTCAAGCTTAGCTTTGCTGTTACTATAAACAAGGCACAAGTACAAACATTACAGGTAGCAGGAGTGCATTTAAAAAACCCATGCTTCTCTCATGGTCAACTTTATGTAGCCTGTTCACGTGTATCTAATGCCCGGAATTTACACATATTTGCACCCGACGGGAAAACTTATAACATTGTCTATAAAAATATCTTAAATTAATACTTTGTATTTTATTTTTTTAAATTGTTAGAATTCAGAATTATTTATTTTTGTTACGGTGAAATATATTTTAACATTTGTTGTTGCATTTCAATAAGCATATATTAAGGTGTTGAAACTTCATTGTCTGTAGTATTTTTTAAAAATTGTTGATCTCAGCCAAGCAATAAAATTAAGTTATTATATTGACTCATTTCTATTATTATACCCTTACCCTTTATCTCTCATTCTTATTTAATTTCTTCACTGCGGGCGAAGCCGCGGGTAAAAAGCTAGTACTTCAATATAATAGAATTGTTACAACATATTCGTTACAAAAACCAAAATTACTTTTAAACCGTTCTGTTGAAAACCATTTCAGCAAAAATGGTTTAGCGTTTTAGATTTTTCTAAGATAGGTGAAATCTAACAACTTTTGAAGTGTTTTTCAAATATTATATGAAATAATATAATAATTTTATTGAAAAAAATCTACTTGATAAATTTGGATAGCCTCAAAAAGCCTTTATATAAAAACGTATTTTTTTTAATTTTAAAAACTGATATCTTAAAAACCTGACGTTATACATTAATTTTGAGGTCGAATTTGAATAAGTCGCTAAAACTCAAGTGTAGTGTAAACCAGTGTTTTCAATCAGTTAGACAAGGAAATAAATAAGAGTAGAAAACAATTGGAAACATTATTGGAACGTAAAACAAATAATTGAATCGAACCTTATCAATGACGTGAAAAAATATATTCTTGACTCAACAATTTTGTCAACAAAGACATATGGATGGGAAACACTTCCATTGACAACAAATTCCCATAAAATGCTGAGAATCTACATCTGCAGAAAAAAACTAAGAAAAAGCTACTTAAAATTAAACAAGTCAAAATAATTAGTAATGAAGATATTATAAAAGCTACAAATATAACCGACCGAATTAATTAAAATTAATTCAATGTTCATATCGGACCCTGGGTAGTACCCGTGGCGTGATGGTTAGTGCATTGGATGCCAGAGCTCTTGGATTCAAACCATCTAAATATTTTTTTCACGGGTACTGCCTCTTGCGAGGAATTGACAAATTCTCCAAGAGTAATTCTTTTCATGAAAATTAATTTATCTATTTAAAAGTGGAAATTATTACTAACTTTTTTATTGGCAATATATTTAAATATGTTAATGTTTATTAATATAATATTATTATTATAAGCAAATAAAGCCTTGACAAAGCCTTGAAGTTGAGGAGGGTGGTATTTTTGAAAGGGTTTACCAAGATTTTGTGTGAGTCCCATATTAAACTGAGGTATTACGTCAAAATAAGCTATGCAACTTAAGATGAATATTGGTACGATTCTGAAACTTCAACCAATATCTCCAGAAAGTGATGAAAATCTATAGTTGAAAAACAAAACAAGACACAAATCTAAAGCCGGGTAAATTGCACCCCCGTCTACAGAAGCTAATATAATTTTCTCGATTTCAGTTGAGGCTTTATAAAGACACATTTTAACGGCGCGCGTCTAAGCTTATTCCAAAGGAAGCACAAAAAATACGTGTTAAAAGAACTTAAATCCAAATACCTCAAAATCTGTACTCTGTTGAAGAACAAATAAGCTTAAATTCTTACGCTTACAAAAACAACTTTAATTCGATACCAAAATATTTATTTTCTTACCTTTTGTATATCTCCCAAGATATGAAAAGTTATTTCGTCTCCTCCTACTAATTACAAGTTTAAATATCACAGCTTTTTTTGCCACTCATATTACAAGCTAAACGTCACCTTTCATTTGACACCAATTTTGTTTGTATACACTTTTGGCTAGAAATAAGCAATACCCTATGATTCGCCACAAATTGTTTATTGCGAATCAAATGATTTGAATGCAAATTAAATTTTTTGAGCATACTGTTACCTTTTCTTTTATTGAAAAATGTAGTTGTAATAAAGATAAGGTGCATTATAACTAATCACTACTATTATGTTCTAATTTTTTGATCTTGATATGGGCACATGTTTCAATGTAAAATAGGAACATAATCACAATGCAATTAAATAATGTTGTCTTGAACGTGTACGCTCAAGGCTTTGGTACAGAACAATTTTGTGTTTGATTTTTACTGGAAGTAAGTAGTGAAAGCACAATATGCATCACTGGGTGGCTTGTACTTGTCGGATTTATCTAAAATTATAAGTCTCTTGCTAAAGTTATTGTTTTTAACTTAAGTGGATTCATACAAAAAAAACACGCACCGATATAAAAATTCTATAACTGCAACAAGATTATATATGTAAGTGACAATGACTTTTCAATTCAGTTTTATCAACAAATATTTAGTTAGTGGCATTTTTAATTGAATACATTTCTACAATAATTGAATACATTAAGCTTAAAGTGCTCATCATTTTGCACTTTATGCAATAACATATTCATAAGCAGCAACAGCGTTGACGTCACCTTCTTAGTCCACATGAGTTTCAAATCGACTCTCTATAGCACAAAGTACTGCGGTTCTGGAAAACTCAATATAATGTACTTTTCACATACATGCATACGTACATATGTATATGTATGTGTGTTTGTTTTAAAATTTATTTATCTTTAAATAGATTTGCGATGACAATTATTGCAGTGATGGCAGTAATCATCGAGAGCAAGCCAACTGGATTGTCTCTTTCTGCCACTCTCGGTTCGGTTTCGATTGATCTATATTTTTATAAGTTTGTTGATCAACGCGAACGATATGTGCTTGTACCTTAATTTAAAATTCAAATCAAATATTAAATTAACATTGAGACATTTGTATACGAGAATTTGTGATATCATTTACATACATTATATTAAAATGTATGCACATTTGTCATAGCGCACCATGTCAAAATAATAAGTACTGAGTACTTAACTTATTGTATTCGAATTTTGTTATTGAAATCGAAACTAGCTTCTGACACGGTCTTCACTATATTTGTAGCCAGACAGTTTCAAAATGGTTGAATACATTTAAAATTAAGTTCTTAAACCACTTCAACCATTAAGTATGTGTTCATGCACAAGATATAATTTTAGCTGGAATGAGAAACTGTGTTCATATTGTGGAAAAGAAGTAGATAATTTGAATCTTTTATTTGGTGGTTGTGTAATAAACGATCGAGGTTATATACACTGAATGGTATCAATTGTATTGGCAATGGCCAATGACGAAACACGTGACTACACGCGAATTGTGTTTATATTACCTATGAGTATAGTAATCATTAGGTACTAGTCTCATCCATCTAGACAAGTTGATCATTTACGAAAAGTTTGTAATTCATTAGCCGTGTTTTTTTGGTATTCCATATACAGTACAGTGAGAAATTGCCAAAAAACGATCCGCAGTAGTCCGGTTTTTATATTTGACAATTGAATATTTGCCAGAATAATTTATTAAAAAAATTCCAAAAAAAATAGCGAAATTCAGACCAGGGGTGAAGTCGTGTAAGCTGATTTTTGATAGTTGACTATCAAAATCAAGAAAATACGTCTGTGTAAGGTAATAGTCGATTTCAAAGTTTTAACCAAACAATTTGACATAAAATAAAAACTTCAAGAAGGGAGTTTGTTCGTAGACTACTACATTAACATGTGGTGTTGAAGCGAGCTTGAAGCTCGCCTCAGTTCGTTATATACCTGAATCGAGTTGAAATGAGCTTGATTCGCCTCGATTTCGGTCGGAGATCGGAGTCGAGCCAAAATTTGTGAAGAAAAACCTGTGTGGAGGAGTTTGTTTTACAGATAATGCGTCATGGTCTGTTTATTTGCATGTTTATGTAAAAAAAAATATAGTTTTGTTTTAATCAAATTAAAACAAAAAAAAATTGTACATGGAGTAGGCACCATATTCTTATATGGTGCTGAACTATTCAAGTTCTTCATTGTTTAACACGAATCAAACTATATCACTTGCACTTCATAAGAAACATCGAAACACCGTTTGCATTATTTGCTGTCAAACTTAATCATTTTTAAATCTTCTTGTGCGGTGGAAACATAGCAAAACTTAATTATCTTTTCTATTGTTTTTCCTGGCAAAATAAGCACAGTTAGTCCATTTTCATTAACAAAACTAAATAATATCAACAGTAACAGATTGATTTTTTTCCCCGATGGAAAACACATGATTCCAAATGCACAACTATTTAACGAACACAGCCATCGAGATACAATTGCAATATCAATCGTACCAACATTTAAGAACGAAATCACATAAGATCCATTCGGTAGTATTCATACTGCGGATATTGTTTTTGTTATTCATGTAAAATCCTACTATACTATTGATAGATTTTCCAACAAAACATGGGTATTTAAATAACAAATGAGAACACTTCATGTATCCAGTCATTTGACCACACATGCTTTCAGATTTAGTAAAATATTGAAGCCATTTTTAGCAATTTACTAAGCTTAGGACATAATTTACCTATAATTTAAAACGGTTTAAACATCTAACTATCTCTTAACAATTTGCTAAAGTAAAATCACGGAATAGCTACTTTAACTTTTGCTAAATCTTTATGACATCTGTATTCTTATAACAGCAGTGGATGGAATGGTCCAGTCCATTAATAGATCCGTTTAAGCGTATTTGCATTGTTTATTTTAACGAACTGTCACTTTTGGACATGTTTGGATGCAAGTTTTTTAATAAAAGGCAATTAGGTGTAGTGACTTACAACTCTCTACCATTCCTGTGTGCAAACAATGTTGTCAGGGATGGAGGGGACCTACAGTTTTAAGTTGAATCCGAACTGCTATTTTGAGAAAGCACTTTTCATGACAATAATTATTCTTTTTAAATTTCGTTCAACATGTCAAGTTTCAAATGTTCTTCGGACAAACCGGTCAAGTTTTGTATTGGCATTGTAAACAAATGGTAAAATGGGCTTAAATAAATTGAAGAATTTACTAGCCAATGTTTTTACAAAATTTTTTGAAATAATTTACGTTCTTGAAAAATCAATGATGAGATATATTTTTTACGAATCTAAAGCTGCTTAATTTATTGCATTTCATTTCGTATAAAATACAACAATTTCCTAAAATAATAGTCGACGATGGCCGAACTCGGGATCCCAAGAAAACTGAACCAGTTGTGTTGTGTAACATTGGAAGACGCATAGTGCGATGTTTTCCAAACATGTAATCTGACAAAGAATAACATAAAGTAAAGTAAAAGTGTCTTTTATTTGGTTGGTTTATATTGATTAAAAAATACTAAAATATGTATGTAGTTGAATTGTTTTGGAAAACTTAGTCTAAATGTGTGCATAAACTATATGTATGTATAAATTATAAAAAAAATATTAAATTGGCTAGTAGCTTAAAACTTGAAATCAAATAGAAAATTATTATTCAAAAAACTTCCAAAAGTATACAATCAAAAGTAATTAAATAATTATTAAGATGTTCTAAAAGTATACAATTATTTGTATTGTATCATAGTTTTTCGTTCTTAAAATGTTCTATTTGAAAACCATCGTTTTTATTATACGCGATACGAGTCTTGTCCGCAAGACGTCACTCTAGAAACAAAGGGTTTAGATTGAGTCGAGATTTGTAAACATGTTTAATTTGACAAATCATACCGATTAGAACTGTTACTTCTTAAAATCATGCTTTACCTTTAAAGATACTTTTTAAGAAATCTATACGTACATGAACTGAAGATTGTAAATTCAAATATGAATAAAATTAATAATTTGTTATTAACAAACTAATAGAAAAAAAAATTCAATAATAGTAGTTTTTGAGTCTATTTATTTCAAGATTTGCAATGCAAGATAAAATAATCAATCCACAAAGGTTTGAGACACGATTTTAATTTTGAATTACTTCACTTGGAAACAACATTAGCTTGCGGGATTTTCTGCACGGGGGGTACTATTTATTAAAATATAGATATATCCCATCGGTGGCCTTTTTATAGACTTATTAAAGAGAAACAAATCCACCATACATTGTTTCATTATATGTCTGCAACGGATTAGGCAACGTTTTTTATGAAAGCTCCTAGACGGCTTGACTTTGTCTGACACCTTTACAATTATCTTCATATTTCAACCAATTAACTAATTATACACCAAAACCTTCCTCACTATGTCGATAAATGAAAACCCCATCCAAATCCGTTCAGTAGTTTAAGCGGTTATCGCAAACATAAAGACAGATAGAAAATCTCGACGTTGGATCTATAATATGTACTAATAAGCGTGATAAAGTGATCTTGAAAATAATTTTAAAAGCAGTGAATTTGGAGCACCAGCTGATAGCGAAAAGATAAAGAAATGCCAAAACTATATCATATCTGAATTTTGGGTTGTATAAGCAAAATAAAAAACAAATAAAAGTTGAACATTAAACATAATTTAAACTTTAAACGCTCACTCATGCTAATGTCGGAATAGACGAAACATAGAACATAATTTATTGAAACATTTGTTCATATCATATTTCTTTTTTAACCGCCTTTTTTCATAAATAGGACACAAAGGACCAAAAATTGGGTAATAAATTAGATTAAAATTGTTTGTCTGTATTTTATTGTTTATAGACATTTGATAGAGTTTGGCATCAAGCGTGCTTTTGGTACTGATGAACTGCTTCTTTGTTGGGTTAGAAATTAACTTTCGGACCGTTCAATTCAAGTAGTATTGAATCTGATATCCATAAAATAAACGCTGGTGTCCCCGGAGCTCCGTTTTGTCTCCGAGCGACGCTCTTCCTTATTTTTATAAATGATCCCACTAAACTGTTTCGATGATGACAGTACCCTCAGCTTTTCATTTTCGTTTTTAGATTCTCATCCCTGTTCTTCGGATGTGCACTACCAACGGCAGCATAATGATAAGCTCATTAAATTCTGATCTTAACAGCATTGTCCAATGGGGAATACAAAATCGTGTAGAATTAAATTCTTCGAAAACTCAATGCTGTCTACTGTCTCAAAACCATAACCTTCCCTAATGCCACTATCCATGGGTGGTATTTGCATCGAGGAGACTAAACAGCTTTCAGTTCTAGGTATTTGCATCACAAACCACTTGTTGTGGAGTGATCACATATTCGACATGGCCCAAAATGTGTTTAGATTTTCTTGAAAACCATTGTTTATCGTTATTTTTATAAACAATGCTCTAGTGAAATAGCCAGTGCATTCCTTCCCTTAAACAATTCAACCGTAATACCCGTACTGCTAGGAATGCCCCACAGTTTACCCTTGAGCCCAATTTCGGACGTACTGTTAAGTACAGGGATTCTTTCTTTGGACGCACTACACCAATGTGGAATGCTTTACCAGCCTCAATATTTCCCACTCATTACAATGTACAGACATTCAAAACCAATGTGCATCGGTTTCTCCTTTCTAATTCTATCCTCCATTCCTAATTGGTCGTACTGTGTCCATTCATTATAAGGGTATTCATAACCCTTTAGTACGCGCACAATATAAAAAAATATCAAGATACGTGATGAGCTAATTTAAGTCTGCTTTATTTGTTCAATAAATTTAAATAAATCGGCACAATTGAATTGGTCATCTGGGTCCCGTCTACCCCTATATGCTTAAAAACATTTATAAAGTGACACAATCATTAACAAATATTTCATCAATATTTCCTTTTCCAATGTAATAATTAAAATGTAGAAATCGTTAAAAATTGAAACTTGTTCTGTTTTAATTAACACAAAAAAATAAATAATTCATACACTTACATACATACACATGTATATACAATATACATATGTATTTGATGACAAAATATTACAAAATTTTATTGTTAATATATCAATTTTAATAACAATTTTGAATTGCAATCGTTGAGTTTTTGATTTATTGTTTATATTACAAATTTTGATAAAATATTGAGGTATTTTTCATACAAAAAAGTCGGTGTATCTATTTCCAATACACTCTCGGCTTTATAGGTATCCCTCAAGAATTGACTGCAGGACTACGTAAATAAATAAATCTTTACAAGACTAAATACTTTAATCATTTCTGGAAATCTACTTCATATTTATGTTATCATTAGAATCAAAATTACATAATTTCAATTGAAAGATTTGGAATGAAATAAGCTTATAAGAAACATCTACCAAAATTATCATCAGACAAATTGGCACCAGAACAAGTCACCCGTCGATTAAAATTGTCATCATCAGTATCACCATTGACCAAAAATACAGCAACCACTAAGAAGATTGTGTGATTAAAACGAGGAGTGGGCGGGTCAACTGATTCTCGTGGGAATGATCACCCACAAGATGTTTGCACCTGCATTCGCAAAACATTATTAAGAATAAAAATAGATATTTTATTTAAACCAAAACAAATTTATAGTAATTAAAAAAAACTTTTAGAACCATTTAAATATTGAAACAAGGGATTACTACCTTTTCTTCTGTTTCTTCTTCTCTGGCAATTTGTCAAAATTAAAAAAAAATAAATCCGGTAGACACATCAAAACAATAATTGAATGTTGTATTGGATAACATCTGCACCGTATTAAAACTGCTGATGCTCCCGGGGATACATTATTTTATAGAATTATATTTGTTATACAAACAAAATTAACGGCTTTTTATACTCTGTGTATTTTAATCTTAATTTGGAAGGATACACATTTTGAATCGTTATAGAAATCATCGTTTAAACTAGCCAGCAATTTAATATGTCCGTCAAGTAAGCACTACATTTAAAATTTTATAAATTGGATTAATTGTCGTACATTTGTCATGAAATACAAAAAATTATCGCACTTATTTTTATAGGAATTAAACCCTGGTTGTGCCAACTTGACAGTTAAGTTAGCGCTATCGCTACTCAAAAACCGTGTAAATGGGTAGGTTCAGACGACATAAATTAAGACAGGTTTCTATTATCTGATTACCAAGCTGTCAAAAAATTGCCTTCCAACTGAGGCAACTTTATTATGAAGTTGACTGGAAAGTTAGTCAAGACAAATCTCCCTTACTATCAAGTCAAGTCTACTTATGTAATAATGTCAGCCGATCATTTTTTGCCATTCAACTGAAAGCTGAATTTCATTAATCCGTGATTTATTTATTTTCTGCACAACTCTATTTGATGTTTTATGTAAAAGGGTTACTTGTCAAATTGGAAAAGGAGTAAGTAATATATTCATGATACTTTTACCCCGCGAGAGATTTTTTTGGTGTGGACAATAATATTGTTGGTACTTTTTGCTCGATCAACTGAAATTATAAGTAAAGTTTCAAGTTTGAAATCATTGACGTCTGAAAAATTACTTATCTACCTTGGTCAAATCTTTAATTCAAAGGATGCAGTTGATTGCAAACGAAGGCCCTTATGTTGCCTGAACCGGCCAAACAGCTTAAATTAAAAAACTTAGTATGTTACTAACTGTTGTAAACCGACCGTAAAATAAGCAACAATGACGCAATACATTTTTAACTTCCCATAGGAAGTTATTGTAATGGGTCCGATTTGTCAAATTGAAAATTTTGACATTTCTCGACGTTTCAAGGTCCCTAGAGTCGAAATAAAAGATTTTTAGAAAGATGTTTGTGCGTGCGTGTGTACGTACGTTCGTACGTCCGTACGTCTCTTAAAAACTTTGAGATATTAGCTTTAAACTACTTTTATCTTTTAAAAAATATTGTTGTCAACATTCGGTAAAATTTTGAGAAAAATCTAATTGACAGTTTTTTTACAAAAAATAAAAACCTAACAAAAAAACAATACTAAAACTTGGTAAAAATTTACTTTCGACTCAAATAGCTTTTCAAAAATTAAAAATAATGTCTTCAAACTTTTTTTATTTCACATAAAATATTGTTTTCGATATTCAGTACTTTTTTTTATAAAAATCCAACAGCCCATTTTTTCATTAAAAAATCTACAAGAAATAGTACGCAAATTTGGTATGCTCGGTTCCTGATATTTCTCAAATTAATTTCATTTATCCAATTTGTAAAAATTTAAGAAATGCTACTTAAATTGGTAAAAAATTGTTTTCGATTAAAAATCTATTTAACAAAACTAGATTTTCAAACTTAACTATTTCTTTATATGAAAAATATTGTTGGTAATTTTAAATTTTTTAAGAATAATTCAACTAACAACTTTTTTAACCCAAAAAAAATCGACAGACGAGATGGGAAGTTATCAGTGTGAGTCGCATTCCAACCTCTTTTTTTAAATTAGTCTCTGACACAACTTATCACTACTACCTCTCAAAAACCGTTAAAATAAACCAAAATTGAAAAACTGGGTATGCAATAAATTGTCGTAAAAAGATAGTGAACAAACAAATTTCTATCATACCTATATGAAAAACTACCCAAAAGTACTGTTTTCTAGAAAATCATATGCGCTCTAACAGGATCTGAACTTTAAATCATCATAATCTAAATAACCTAGAAATTTTGAAATTAATTACATCGGTTTGTATGTTTGCGATAATCTCAAACACTACTAAACGGATTTTCATGTGGTTTTCATTATCTATATAAAAGTTAGCATGATTAAAAATACTCCATTTAACAAGATGGGAATCTCAGACTGACATTTCGATTTGCCTACAAGCTACTGAGGACTAAATGTGAGAAAGTGTGCGGGAAATGATGCAAAAACCAAACACATTCTCACATTTAGTCTTCATTTTAGTCCTCAGGCCCATCTAAATGTTTCATTTTAAATGTTTCATGGCCTTCGTTCTAAAACGAAACAATCCTAACCAAAAGAATCCGAAGTGCTGACATGGTCTTAAATTTGAAGATTTGTATAGCTTTTTAATTTCAATCCAAATAAATGTTGTAAATGTATATTAAATAAAATAAAATTGACCAAATACATATTAAATATAATATATAATATATAATATATAATATATAATATATATATATTAAATTTTAATGATTTATTAATGCTGTATTTTGTTTACTTAAATTATTTGCGAACGCAATATGCGCTGCAACTGGTTAAGTATAATTGGAAATGGAAAAAAGTGCAACTCAATACTTTGTAAAACAACAAAACAGACAATTTTTTCAGCTGTAGTTTGCTTAGAGCATTTTTTGGCGACGCACGTTAGAAGTTCAGGTGGAAACAATAGGCGGGTGTCTCCGTATTTTTTTTTGTACAGAGAAGTTGTGAAGTTCCATTGCCAACTTAAGCTAGTTCAGATTCCTCAATTAGATTAGTATTTTCATCATTTAAGCAGTTCAAAAATTGCAAGACCAAATTTTAGTTTTGTTTGTTGCAGAAATATTCCAGAAAATTTCTTTTTGAGGGACTATGTTAGAGTTAGAATTTTGTTTGTAGTTAGATTTTGGAATACAAATTTGAGGGAACCATGTCTTAAAAATAAGTTGCTTTGTGTCAAGCATCTTTAAGGAATATAAATAGGCAATATGGTTACACACAATACCAATTAAATGACAAGCCCTTTTCATTTGAGCTGAAACATGAGTTGTGAGATAAATTCTAAATCTAGGTTAATTAAATGAGTGCGTATGAACATTTCTAGACATTTTACAATGTGAACAATTAAATATTCTATGAAATAATTGGCTGCTATTAATGCTAATTTTTTTTCTACAAAGTTGATGAAGGTTAGCTGAAGCGAAAATTTCTTTAATGAACATACCTAAAATATTATTGGCTTTCTCAAAAATATTTTTCTACACTAACCTCTGCTTTATATATGAAAACTATTGTTTATGTACATATATTTTCTTCTATGTTCTGCATTTATAAAATGTAATAAATGGAAGTATTTATTATATTAAGAAAAAGAAAAACATGTACGTAAAACTCATTAATTTTGTTCATTATTAGCAGCACTTTTACTTAACATACCCTTCAAACAATAATAAGAAAACTTGAACTTTGGTAACTAAACATTTTTAAGGAATGAATGAAAATTATATTTTGTGTTAAACTGTGGGAATTCACTAAAAAAAACTTCTGTACGTCAACAACAAACATTCATGTCGATTACATGATCTATTGAATGAGTTGTGCATGAATTCAGAACGATTTTAAGACGTTTTCATTGTATGATATATGTACATATGTCAAAATTTGCGGCAAGAGTACGATAACTTAGGCGACAAGATATTAAAACGTAATTTGTTAGAACAGTTAAAAACAAGCATTTTTTGCTATGGGAGGGGGGGGGTGGTTCTATCTCCCCCCGTTTAAGCGGTATGGGCAATTTAAAAAAGTTATTTTTTAAAATTGAAAAATATAATTAAAAAATAACGGTGATACCTACAATTAAGTTTTATACATTTTTTTAAAGCCAACATTCTTTTTTATTAGCCAGTTTCTAATTCAAGTCAAAACTATGCGTAGTTTTTGAAAAATTTAATTTTAAACTCAAAATTTGAGTAAAAAGTTAAAAAAAGGTTTAAAGTGTAATTTTTCAATACTTCAAGATTATCTACCATTGTTTTTATTTCAGAATTTATTGCTCTTATTTGTTTTTGATCAAAAACTGAAAACTAGATGATTTTATGTCTTTTAGTTTTTGAGAAAATTGAAAATAACCACAACTACTATTTTAATTTAATTCTTTATATTATATATATTATATAATATATATTTAATATAATCAAAATGGAATTGAAAAATAGTTGCAAGCTTGAATAATTAAAACAAACTATAAATATACTTGGATTAATTAAATTGATGCAGATTTTAATTACTTGCAAAAAAAATATTTGGGCCGTTCATTAACGAAAATTTATTAGAATTCAATAAATTGCGCTCGCACCCTTAACTTGATGGTTCTTCGAATGCATCTTTGATACAATAATTTGAGGGTAATTATGAAAAAGAATTTCGTAGTGATTACTGTAAATTAGTGAATTAATTATAATAAACTGATGTTGAACATGCTTTTTTCAAAACAAAAATGTACATTGGTTCGCTATCAACAAAATGACTGAAAAATTAAAGCTTAAAACTGACTTTTTCATCGAAAAAAACATTATTAACCTCCCCATTTTGTTTTTGCTTTGCAAAGTGCCGCTAGCCCCCCGCATCGTTTTTTTGTTGTTGGTTTTCACATCTATTCATGGACTAATTGTCAAAATTACAAATACAACAATGTAACAAACGGGTTTTGTGGAGTGGAACGTACGAAAGATTCCAATCTTGGTAAATGGAGTATTTTTTAGCATGATTGAGCTGAGATATGGTGATGGTGAGCTAAATCTAAAAGAGAGCAAGCTCATAAGTGCGCTGAGCTATGGTAAGTTTATATTCCAATTCGAGTTTAAGATTAAAGAATGAGCTGTGGTGCGATTTAACTGAATTTGAAAATAATGAAACAAGTAAAATTGAGTTAAGTCAATTAATAATTATGTTCTATTATTATGCATTGATTGTTTAGTGGGTGGAATTAATCTTTTAATAATATACAGGTTTTATGTTTACCTTGTTTTACGTGAATTAAGTAAAGCATAAGTTTTATTTTATGTGAAAAAAGTATAGCCTAAAATTTGTTGTATAAGAGTGAGGTATAGTGTAATCTTTCTTTTCTGTGAATAAAGTGCAAATTAAGCTAAGTAGTTTTAGCTGAAAAATCATAGCTTAAGCTTTATCGTTTTAGATTCTATTTATTTGTTCCAATATTTCGTATTTCCTAGCTTTAGCCAGAACTGACAAACAGATCGAAAAGCGAAGTAAGATGCTTTTGTATCAATTTTTTTAATGTTACAACAGATATCCACTTTAGTTACAATAAATGCAGTTGATTGATTTTACAAAGTAAAAACTTTTGTCTTTATTTTGTATAAACAAGGAATTTTTAACAAACAACTTTTTTTAAATATTATAAAGTGAATACATTGCAATCTAGATTTTATAGTAAATATAAGAACTTTGAATCCATCCTTTAAGTTTATAAATATCAAAATGAGTGCAGTTGAAGTCTCTAAACTAAGTGAAACGTATATTTTGTTGCCTATTTTGCCTATATTTACGTCGGAAATATGGATATACGCCTTTCTCTTAATTTTCTTTGCTTCGTGCTCAACAGTTTTATGCATTTTACTCATTCGTCTTATCCTGCATCGAACTAATGTCTAGATTCACTCACATATCTCAAAAACATCTACACCCTTTTGCTTAGAGGTCAGCGCTCCTCCTCCGTGTACCTCTGATGAGCCCCTTAAAAAGTAATTAGCAACCTACAATTGAAAACTTAATTATTATTACTTTATACATAAACTCGGCCATAATCGCACACTACTTGAAGATAATTGTAAAATAGGTATACAAGTATAAGACAAAGCCTTCTAGACATTCAGATAAGTTGTAAGTTATTGAGAGGACTAGTTTTTATTTTTGTTTGCCTAGTTTTAAGATTAATTATTTTTAATAAAGAAAGAAAAAGTGATAATACCAAATATAAGTACCTACCATATTTTCTGTAGGGGGCGGCGGCGTCGCAGTGATCTTCACCAATTCTTAAAATATTATATTTCATACTGAAAGCCACGTGCTATCTACTGTTCAGTGCACAATTGTAACAATACAAACAAATTAATTACTATTATTATAAACAGAACTTCAGTGCTGTACCTTAAAAAAAACCAACAACAAAACAAAAATTCCGTCATCTTATCACAATAGCGCACCACTCATTTTCTAATCGAATATAGATCTCCGCCATTATCTAGCTGAAGCTTCCTATCCTCCCTATTTTGTATTTATTTTTACGAAATTATATTTCTGTGTATTTTTTTCTTTTTTAATTTTAAGAGAGTGGGGTCATTCATAATGTTTTTTGTCTTTTTCCTGAAATGTTTTGATATTATTTTTGTTACTAGATGAAACGTAATTAGAAAGCTTCTGACAATCGCAGTAATTTTGTGATTTTTGCCGCGGTAAGAACGTTGATTGTATTTCAATCAGAATTTATATATGTACATAGTACCTACCTACATATATATTTTATATAACTTTGAACATGATATTATTTTCGGTATTGTTTTGGACGACAATCGTTTCAATATCAAACTGTCAGATTAATTCGGTTGTTGAAATAAAAATTAACAGCACATACTGTTCGACAACGTGTCATGGAATGAATTTTCCTTCGATTCATGAGGTTGTGTCTTTCGAGCCAGATAATAACAATCATCAAACATCAATTCTTTTTGAATCATCAACGTTTTCGAATTTCCCATTAAATTTGTTTACAGCTTTTGAAAATTTAACGGAATTGGATATGAGAAACTGCTCTATTAGTCATATAACTTGGGAAAATTTTCTTTATGCAGTGAATTTAAAAGTGCTCTTTTTGTCTAATAATTATCTAACAAAAATAGATGATCTTGTATTCAGTTACGCTCTGAACATGCAATTTTTGTGGATAGAAAATAACCGAATTCGGAGTTTAGTAAGCGAGAGTTTTAAAGGACTAACACAACTCAAATACTTATCATTGCTAGGAAACCGTATAGTGTATCTACCCGATGGCGTGTTTGATGATCTTAGAAGCCTAGAAGTTGTAATTTTAGCAGAAAACAAAATCAAGTACATTCAAGACAATTTGTTTACACGGAGCCCAGATATCCTGTCAATTGATTTAAAGAACAATCGTATATACAACATATCTGATAACGCATTCAAGGGTCTAGAACACGTCATGAACTTGGATATATCACAAAACAAACCCTTGCGTAGCTTAATCTTGAACGTTGACGCCTCCCATTTTTACGCAGATTCGTGTTCATTGAGACAATTGAATATATACGGTCGTGTGAATTTTGCTCTCTTAAATGGAAACCGAATCCTCGAGCTCTATTTTTCCCAGCCGGAAGCTCTCCAGAGACTAGATTTAAAAAATAACTCCCTACAACAGATAGCTTCTCTGACACGGGCTTACAATCTTGAAATTTTAGATTTGTCTGACAATCCGAAGCTGGAATCCGTTCCCGACCCTTGGGGCGTTGTTTCCTTACAAAAGCTTGACTTGAGCAATACGGGATTGAAAGAATTTCCACAGTCTATTCTTGCAAAAAAAGGAACTCCGTGGAAGCTGCATTTTCTCAATATTTCAAGCAATTTAATCAAAGAAATCGACCCAAAGATTTTTGTTCGTTTGGAAAACATTACAAACTTTTATTTCCATGAAAACAACTGGAACTGTTACCATCTTCGTTTAATGATGGATCTTTTGATCAAGCCCAAACAAATGGCTTATAGTAATGATGAGTTTGACCCCCTATTTCCTGGAGAATATATTGCAGGAATCAAATGCATGTACCGGACTGTAGAAGATGAGGATGAAACCCCAGCCTCTATAAACAAAAATCTTTCAACAGTAGATGCAGTTGAAGAGCTACGCAATGAACTTAAGACAATCATTCAATTTTACGAAGGAAAATTTGCAAAGGTAATAGAAGCTTTAAACGGTTTGAAGAGCAGACTTGATACTTTGACGGCAGAGAACACTACTGTTTGGCAGCATATCACATTAACAACTTAAATTATGTATCGTGTTTCCAAAGCAACAAATTTATGAAAACAACTTCAGTTTCTATAATTATTTATATGTATATTTTTAAATCAATAAAAAATAAATCATATTTGATCATTTTTTCATTATTTGTTGTTAATTTACGCTCCAGTAAGTTCGAGATGTAGTAAGGTTTTGTGTGTAGTCAAGCCGTGCATGAAATTATAAAGCGGATACACAATATAAGAACATAAAATTGACAGAAGCAGTGCTTATTATGTGTGTTTTTTTGTTAGCCTTTTTTAACGACCTGTGATTTAAAAAAAGTAATTGAATTTCGGTAATGGACATAATTGAAATCAACCCATGACGTAACGGTTCAAAACCATACTTCACTGACACTAATCGTAAAAAGAAAAAGAAAATATGTAAATCCATCCTTAAATAATTTGTTTGCCAATGGTATTATTTAACTTTTCATATCTACATATACATACATACATATAAATACTAACTCTTTTTACAATATAGTCTTTTCCTTTTGTAATGATGCTGAGGTCAGGCTAGATTTTAGACTTAGTTCTTTGCTGTTTTGTTTATTCTCTTGGCTCGCGAAGAGAAATTCTTAGTCTGAATTACAGCTAACTTTTGTCTTGCATTTAAATAGGCTAATACACACATACCAAAATTCAAAGATTATTTAGAATCATTTAACAATGAATTTTTGAGTTTAAATCTATCTTAACTTGATCTTACAAAGTATTCCTTAAAAGAACCTAACCAAAAATTTTAAATTATAAGTACCTACCAAAAACAATTTTCTATGGCTAAACAATAAAATAAACGCACACTTTTTCACTACGTCGTACACCCTTTTTGATCTGGCTGTAATTTACAAAGCATTCCAAAACTATCGGGTGATTTTTTAAGAGCTTGAGAACTTTTTTTTAAAAAAAAACGCATAAAATTTGCAAAATCTCATCAATTCTTTATTTGAAACGTTAGATTGGTCCATGACATTTACTTTTTGAAGATAATTTCATTTAAATGTTGACCGCGGCTGCGTCTTAGGTGGTCCATTCGGAAAGTCCAATTTTGGGTAACTTTTTCGAGCATTTCGGCCGGAATAGCCCGAATTTCTTCGGAAATGTTGTCTTCCAAAGCTGGAATAGTTGCTGGCTTATTTGTGTAGACTTTAGACTTGACGTAGCCCCACAAAAAATAGTCTAAAGGCGTCAAATCGCATGATCTTGGTGGCCAACTTACCGGTCCATTCCTTGAGATGAATTGTTCTCCGAAGTTTTCCCTCAAAATGGCCATAGAATCGCGAGCTGTGTGGCATGTAGCGCCATCTTGTTGAAACCACATGTCAACCAAGTTCAGTTCTTCCATTTTTGGCAACAAAAAGTTTGTTAGCATTGAACGATAGCGATCGCCATTCACCGTAACGTTGCGTCCAACAGCATCTTTGAAAAAATACGGTCCAATGATTCCACCAGCGTACAAACCACACCAAACAGTGCATTTTTCGGGATGCATGGGCAGTTCTTGAACGGCTTCTGGTTGCTCTTCACTCCAAATGCGGCAATTTTGCTTATTTACGTAGCCATTCAACCAGAAATGAGCCTCATCGCTGAACAAAATTTTTCGATAAAAAAGCGCGAAACACATTTCGAACCGAACACTGATTTTGGTAATAAAATTCAATGATTTGCAAGCGTTGCTCGTTAGTAAGTCTATTCATGATGAAATGTCAAAGCATACTGAGCATCTTTCTCTTTGACACCATGTCTGAAATCCCGCGTGATCTGTCAAATACTAATGCATGAAAATCCTAACCTCAAAAAAATCACCCATTATAATTAGGGCAATCAAAAATATGTTCGAACATATTTTTTGTTAACATCACTATTAACACGAGACTGTGATAGAAATGCGTTTCATTGAAATCTTTGTCTTTTAAACGTCATCTGTTAGGGCATATTTTTGCATATTTCACTGAAAATACATATTTTTGCATTTTTGCTTTTAAAAGGCATATTATTGCATATTTTTCCTTTTTTTTTTGTAATGGCGAGTAATAAAAACAAAGCATTAATAAGAACAAAAAAACGAAACAAAAAATCAGAAAAAAAAATAAAGCTCCATCCAGAGTGAAAACTTTTAGAGTAGAACCTGGACTGGAACTTCCTACACAACCAATCATAACGCGATGGGGACATGGCTCGAAGCGGTGAACTACTACGCCAAGCAATTTGAGAAGATTGTTTGGATCAAAAACACTCTATACACTCTATAGCCTTCAAAACCCATTTGTTTACATTGTTTTATTTGTAATGTGGAAGAATTCAACAAGTAAAATTGACGTGTTTTCACGCATCCATAGACACATTTACTGAGTTTTTAGGGGAAATTTCATAAATTAGAGGAGAAATTACACGCACACTAAGAAATACTTTATGAGGCCAGTTTCCGGTTTAGCTTGTAGGCAAACCAATATGGCTACCGAGGATTTATATCTTTACTTTTTGGTTTGGATTTTTGATGCTTTTGACAACTAGGAAGCTCCATCTCCATCAGTAAAAATGTTTAAAGATCTTCTTAAAAAAACAGAATTGCTTCCTTTTCAAAAATTTGAGTGAAATGTTAGTTATTTACTGCAACAAAAATTTGCAATAAATTTTCTTATTGATCGCTGACATTAAAAAATTTCTTTTATTCAAAACTGAATTTGCTTTGTTAATTTGTTTTTTTCTTCTTTCTTAAATAATATAATGTGTGCGAAGTTGAACTATTCGCCATTAAACAAATTTTTTGGATGTTTTATTTATCTTCTTTTTTTTTATTGGTATTGTTCTAATTAATTAATTTCCTTAAGCAAATAACGCTTCTTATATGTATGTAGGGTAGGGTCGCCTAACTTCGAACACTCCCAGTAGTCGAACACTTTTTTTTAAAGTCTTCAAACTGTTGAATTTCTTAGGTTTCAGCTTCTAAAAATGTTAAATGCTAGGTGTGTTATCCCCCTTAGCCCTTAGAAACTCTGATCTAGTACAGCTTATGTCAAAACTTATAAAAAGGTTAGTTTATCTTGTTGCTTTAGAGGCACTCTCTGTTTACTGTTTTGGTTAAAAAAAAAAACTGTTGAGATCGTTGTGGGAAACTGTCTGCATTGCTGGTAAATTAAGGTAAATATATATTTGTTTGTGTTTTTTTCTGTAGTAAATATATAACATTATTAATTAACGTATAATTTGTAGCTTAAAACTTAGTAAATAAATTATATTTTGCCTGTTCGAACATAGGAAACCAAATTTTGTCAAGTTTCCTACCCGAACACAGGTGTTCGAATGTAGGCAACTCTTTAAAAGCCTAGGGTCCAATATTCGAACACCTTTTTCTTCAGTGTTCGGTTTAAGGGAATTATTTATTTTTGGTTTCCTTTTTCCGAATTGTTCTTAGATTTTCAATAAAGTAGGCAGGACACGACGATTGTCAGATCTTTCAATATTGTTAGATCTATCAATGGTAAACAATAACTTGAAAAGAAGGTCGTCTGACAATGGGTTGGGGTATTTCTAACAATATTGTCAGCCAAAATACCTACCTTCTTAATTAAAACGGTTGTAAAACATTTAAGACACAGTTTTCACTGACAGATCTGACAATATTTTCAAATCTTATATTTCAGACAAAAAATGAAACGAAAATATCAAACCTACAGTGAAGCCGGGGAGAGTACGATAACTTTGGCGACAAAGTTTAATGACGGATTTGTATAGAACAGTTAAAAACAAGAATTTTTTACTATGGGAGGGGGGGTCTATCTCCCCCCGTTTGGGCGGTAGGGGCAATTTAAAAAAATATGTACATTAAATGGAAAAAAATAATTAAAAAATAACGGTAATACTTACAATCAAGTATTATACCTTTTTTTAAAGCCATTTTTGTCTATTAGCTTGTTTTTAAATCAAGTCAAAACTATGCATAGTTTTTAAAAAAAATTGTTTTAAACTAAAAATTTATGCAAAAAAAAAATAAAAAAAAGGTTTAAAGTGTAGTTTTTCAAAACTTTCAAATTATCTACTGTTTTTTTAGAGTTCATTGCTTTTTTTTGTTTTTGATCAAAAACTGAAAACTAGATGACTTTATGTCTTCTAAAAAACTAAAAGACATAAAATCATCTAGTTTTCAATTTTTGATCAAAAATAAATAAGAGCAATAAATTATTAAATAAAAACAATGGTAAATAATCTTGAAGTATTGAAAAATTACACTTTAAACCTTTTTTTTAACTTTTTTTACTCAAATTTTGAGTTTAAAATTAAATTTTTCAAAAACTACGCATAGTTTTGACTTGAATTAAAAACTGGCTAATAAAACAGAATGTTGGCTTTAAAAAGATGTATAAAACTTAATTGTAAGTATCACCGTTATTTTTTAATTATTTTTTTCCATTTTAAATAATAATTTTTTTAAATTGCCCCTACCGCCTAAACGGGAAATAGACCCCCCTCCCATAGTAAAAAATGATTGTATTAAGCCCCTCTACCAAAAACCGTTATTATATCTTGGCGCCAAAGTTATCGTGCTAGTGCCATAATTTCAGTGGCTGGCTTAACCGAAATGAAATTAAACGACCGATTCTTTTACTAGTTGATGGACATAAATCGCACTTGTCAATAGCCTTGAGTGAATTCTGCTCAAACAATGAAAACCACCTAACACAACACACATCTTTTTAATGTTTAATGTTTCAATAAAATTGAATTAGCAAAGAAATTAGCAAAAAAAACTATTCAAAAACAATTTTTCATTAAATATCTTACATTGAAACCGTATATAAAATCCTATGTTCGAAATTAGGAAACTTTGTGTTCGGGTTCAGGCAACTACTGTTCGACTACTGGGGAATTTGCTTATTTTCAGCTTTTAATTTGTTTAAAAAAAGTAGTTAAAGTTAATAAAAAAATGTTTAAAGAAACACAAAATTTTTGAGTTTAAGCTTCTTATTAACTTTACATCACATATTTACGTTAAACGGTCCCAACACAGTAGACGATTACTTTACCATAGACCACTAAGTGTTTGACTATAGGGGACATGACCCTATTTTTGGTTGCCGTAACTATAATATACCTAACTCACATATTTGGGAAGGTGCCCCTAAAATAAGTTTCGGTGTTTTGGATAGAATCCAGAGATTTGAAAATGATATGCGATAGAACTATCACCCGAACACCGACGACGCATTCATGCCTTTCGTTGTTTTGCCGATTTTTCAATAATCTGTCGAATAGTTATCAAACAATTCACCCGTAATACTCGCACTTCTGGGAATGCTCATCAATTTACCCTGGATTTAAATTTCGGACATACTGTCAACTATTGGTATTATTTTTTTAACCACACTGCGAAAATGTGGAATGCTTTACCGAACTCTGTTTTTCCCTCCCATTTTAATATTCAAAATTTTAAGACCAGTGCACCGATATCTCCTCTTAAATCCTTCCCTATTTTCCTAACGTTCACAGTGTGCTTAAACGTAACATGTATTAATTACCCCTTGAGTGCCTTCAAACTTAAAGAAAAAAAAATGTTACGAAACCCAGATTTATGAAATGCAAAATTTCCGAAAACCGAATGTCCGAAAAACTTAAGTTACGAAAGACCACATATACAGAAACCATATACATGAGAAAAAGTATGCGTAGCCCTAATAATATCTTTTTCCGAACTTAAACAGTATTTTATAGAGAATTTCATTTGCTACAATTTTGTGATAAAATCTTTTTTTTCAAAGGATCGAAATAAAATAAAAATTCATCGAGTGCTCTATTCGATCGTATACACTACGCAAACACGTTTGTTCAATCGTGTGTTTGAGCAAACATAGTTTCGCCACACACTACACAAACATGTTTGAGAGATATTAGTTGCGTGACGTTTTTCATCTTAATCAGACCTACCTACGGACACGGAGCAATGAGAAAAAACAAAAAAAAAAAAATTTGGTGTAAAGAGTGGTACAAAAAAAAAAAAATCTATTTCAGTCCAAAAAATTTGTTCCTCTTGTTTATTAATGTTAACTCTATGAAAATTGGCATCGGTTTGAGCAAAATTCAATACACACTACACAAACATGTTTGTGCAGGCACGGAAAATTTTGTGATTTTGTTCAAACCGCTTGCGCAAACACGCATCATCGCTACACACTACTCAAACAGTTTGCACAAACATTTTTACAACAAAAAAAATACATTCGTTTGCTCAAACAGTTTGTGTAGTGTATTGGCCCTATTAAATATCAGTTTAGCTATATCTTTATATTTTCTTTTCCTGATTGCGATGACTATTACCAAAAACAAAGAATCATCCCAATTGATTGAGACAATCTTGAGTTTTTGCGAAATTAACGCAAGATTATTGATTTTTTCTTGAGGGGAAGAATATATATAAAAATTCCCTCTTGGTTACCAAAAGAAACTCTTTTAGGTACAAATATTTTTCCTTAAATGAGTATCAAAATTGCATATTCGCTTCTCTTGCTTCTCGTGTTCGTTTCAAGGCGTTTAACATAAATAGTTATAGATAAGTGTCATTGTTCTTATCTCATCGTAACATTGGCGTATACGTTCATATGTACGTAATGTAATGATGCTTGATATAAATTTCAAACTCAGAAATTCACTGACCAGGGTATTATACCTCTAATACAATAGTCTTTTAACGTCGTTTGGTAGATTTCGTCTGTTTGGGAATTTCTAGGTAGACTATTGTAACTATTGCACAAATGAAATCAGGAAGGTGAGGCTCCCAAATTTGGCAAATTTTTCATGGAAGTATGGATATGGAGAAAGCTATGCTATTAGCCTCAAAGCTTCGTCGCAGTAGATTAACAACAACATTGGCCACTCCGTTATTCTTAGGTATTTAGAATCAATTCCAAAGCACACAGACTACACCATCTCCCAACTGCAATTCGACAGAAACTTCCAGATTTAGATACATTCCAGATCTTTCTGGGAGGATAGGGCATTCCTGGAAGACGAGTCAATCCATTTTTATACAGATGGTTCAAAAACAAAAGAAAGGGTTGGTGGAGGTGTGTCTCTAAACGACTGAAATTAAGTCTCTCATTCCGCCTTCCCAATCATTGTAGCGTGTTCCAGGCGGAACTTTTGGCGATAAAAGAAGTCTTGTCGTGGCTTAAAGAAAACGTGATATCACCATCTGATATCCGTATCTTCTCAGATAGTCAGGCCGCTATCAAATCTCTGGACTCTGTCTCAACAAACTTTATAACAGTCCATAACTGTCGATCATTTTTAATGGAGATGGCACAACAGTTTAATATTCACCTGTGCTGGGTGCCGGGCCATAGAGATATTCCAAGTAACGGTAAGGCAGATAAACTCGCCAGGAACGGTACAGTACCGCCCATCCTATCACGTTTGGCAAATGCTGGCATACCAATCGCTACTTGTAAACTATTGCTAATGCAGGACGCTATGAAGAAGGGAAACACCAGGTGGAACCAGGTGGGGAGCCGAGGCTCTATGTGAAGCAATAAAATCGCAAAACGATATTAGTGACAATTTCAAATGTGTCCGGTTTTATAAATGCCCCCGAAAAAATAAATTTAATGCAATTTTACAAATTAATGGTGAACTATATAAAAAGTTTTTAGATTTACAAGTAGTAAATGTCGGATGGGACCAATGTGCAGTGTACGATTATACATGGGTTAAAAGGTGTTATAAATGTTGGGGCTATAATCATGAAGCCAAAACATGTAAACGTGAAGCAGTTTGTCCTCGGTGCGGTGAATCTCACGATGAACGTCAATGTGAAAAAGCAATGAAATGTATTAATTGTGCAAATTTAAAACTTAATCTTGACGTTGACCATGATAGTCGAAGTAATGAATGTCCGGTATTCAAAAAAAAAGTTCAGATCCAAAAGGACAAAATTAAATATTAGCAACCAACCGAAATTTCTTTTGTGTATTTTAACATTCAAAGCTTAATCGCAAATTTTAATGAGCTTGAACAAGTTTTAATAAACCAAACTTTTGATATAATTGTGCTTAGTGAAACACGTTTGACTGAAAATATTTCAGATAATGAAGTTAATATTGAAAAATATAATCTTATTAGATGTGATAGCTTATCTAGGCATACAGGTGGAGTCGCTATTTATGTAAATGCAAATCTGCAGTGTGAACAAGTATATACACTAGTAGTGAATATGGATATTTGGTGTCTTGCTGTTAAAGTGCGATGTGGTTTTTGCACTTTTGTAATCGCTGGTTTATATAGATCTCCATCATCATCTAATAGACAATTTTGTGACCGTTTTAATGAGTTAATGGATAATTTGGTGAAAGATAACAATAATCTTATAATAGTTGGAGACTTTAATATTGACTGGTTCGATGAAAGTAATATTTATAGGCGTGATTGCAACAAAATTATACTTGAAAACGGGTGTACACAATTAGTAAATGAACCAACAAGAATAACAAGTACATCTAGAACCTTAATAGACTATGTCGTCTCAAATTTATCTTATTTAGTGGCTAGTGTTAGTGGTGATTTTGATATCGCAGATCATGAAGCTATATCTTTAAAACTCCCAATGAGAGCAAAATTTTCCAAACCAAAAGTTAAAAAAATACAAGTTTTAAAATATTCTAAAGCCAACTTATTATCAGCGTTTGAAGAAAGTGGTATAAATTCTCTTGTTGTTAATGATATACACCAGTACGCGAAAAATTTTCAAAATAAATTATTAATGGTATTGATTAAATTTAAAACGCTAAAATATCCAAGTAAAAAAGAAAATTCGTGGTTTAATCAACATTTGAATGCGCTCAAACATCAAAAACATAATGCGAAAAGTAAAGCAATCTTTACAGGTAGTTTGGATGATTGGTGTTATTTTAGGAACATACGAAATACTTACACTAAAGAACTTAATCATGCGAAAAATAATTTTATAAAAAGATCCCTTGAAAACTGCACTAATCAAAAAGCTATGTGGAGAACACTAAAATCGTTAGTACTGCGCGAAAAAAAAGTGAAATAACAAAAGTTCAATTCGATAGTGAATTTATCACAGATGACAAAGAGCTAGCTAATCGGTTTAATAAATTTTTTATCAATAGTGTGCAAATAATAAATAATACGATTGAAAATGCTCCATATGTTAATCAAATAGACTTTTCTTGTGAAAATCCTTTCAAGTTTAATGAAATTAATATAAATGATTTGATGAAGACAATTAAAGAATTAAACAATAAAAAAGATAGTGATTTACTAAGTCCAAAATTATTTATTGACGCTTTTGATGTAGTCGGACAGTCGTTGTTAAAAATAATCAATGTATCATTAACACAAGGTCAATTTCCTCAAACATGGAAAAATTCTATTGTGACACCTATTGAGAAAATCAAAAAAACTTTAAAGTGTGAAGAATTTCGACCCATTAATTCATTACCGGTCTATGAAAAAGTACTTGAAAAAATCGTTTATAAGCAACTTTCACAATATCTGAGTGAAAATAAAATCATCATCGAGAATCAATCTGGGTTCCGTCAATCACATTCATGCGAATCTGCTGTAAATATGGTATTAATAAGTTGGAAAGAATCTATCTCAAAAGGTAAGAAAGTTGTTTGTGTTTTTCTTGACCTCAAACGAGCCTTTGAGACAATCGATCCAAATACATTGCTTGATAAATTGCACTATTACGGAATAACGGGCTCCGCACTTGGTTGGTTTAGAAGTTTTTTATTGGGGCGCTCTCAACAAACCAAAATTAACAACGTATTATCCGAAATTGAACCGATTGAACTGGGAGTCCCTCAAGGCTCAATACTGGGACCACTCCTCTTTAACTGCTACATCAACGACATGAACAAAGTTATTAAAAATTGCGAGCTTGCTTTGTTTGCTGACGATTCACTCTTGTTTGTTGAAGCTGAAACAGTCCAGGAATGCGAACGACTATTAAATGAAGACCTTAAAGTATTAAATATATGGCTTAAGGCTAATAAGCTTAAACTAAATGTTTCAAAAACTAAATGTATTGTTTTAAATGATAATGTTAATGTTAACGTAACAATTGATCAAGAAATAGTAGAACAAGTATTAGAAATTAAGTACTTAGGTGTCATTATTGATTATAAACTATGTTTTGAATCTCATGTGCAGCATATTGTAAAGAAAATTGCAAAAAAAGTAGGTTTCTTGCGAAGAATTAGAAATAAAGTAGGCACTATTACCGCTATAAATATTTACAATGTTATAATAAAACCTCATTTTGAGTTTTGCTCTACAATTTTATATTTAATCAATGAAAGTTCAATGAATAATCTTCAAAAACTGCAAAATAAAGCTATGCGTGCAATACTTAGATGTAGTAAATATACTTCTATAGTGCTTATGTTAAATACTTTAATGTGGATGAATGTTAAACAGCGTATTTATTTCAATGTTTTATTTTTTGTATTCAAAATTAAAAATAATTTACTACCAAAATACTTGTCAAAACATATTCGTTACGTAAGAGATGTTCAACCGTTTTTGTTAAGAAATGGAGAGGATTTAAGACTGCAATCATACAGAAGTGCAAGATCGCAAAATAGTTTAATTTACAAAGGATTTAAGCTTTTTAACGATTTACCAAACAATGTAAAGCAACAGACTGATAGATTTATATTTAAAAAAGCAATAATTAACTTTGTTAAACAAAACATATAAACGCCAATGCCATTGTAAATAACATAAAAATGTATATATATATTAATCATAATCATTTTGTAAATTATAAATAGCTAATTTGGGCTAAATAAAATATTTCAATTCAATTCAATTCAACAACATCACCACGTGTCAGGTCACAAAAAACATCTGGCCAACACTAGATTTAAAGCGATCAAGGTGCTTGCTATCTGTAAGCAGATCGCATATAAGCTCGATTATAGGTGTCATAATCGGACACTGTCTAATAGGAAAGCACGCCACGTGGCTAGGCGTATTCTCAAATGACTTTTGCAGAAGCTGTATAGACGAGGAAGAGGAGGGAACAGTTCTTCACCTTCTCTGTACATGCCCTGCTCTAGCTCAAAAACTCAAGAATTACCTAGGAGAATTCTTATATAACGATCTAAACGATCTAAATCATATTAGCATAATGAGCTTCTCTGGTTTCGTAAGGGACTCAAATTGGTTTCATTGAGCTTAGCAGGAAGCCTCAAGATTCATATCACAATGGGCCATTAAGCTGGCCTAAGTGTGTCCTATTCCATCATGGACAGCCACTTTAACCTAACCTAGCCTAACCATGGTTTACATCAGGAATGTTGTTGCTTACCAATTTCAACCAAAATAAAGTTCATTTACTGCCACTTAAATTTTTCGTTGACAAGTGTTCTTGTTTCTTATTTCGATACCTTAATCTAGACAGAGTAACTTCTCTCGAATTTGACAATCTGTCCGATTCCATCCAAAGAATTGTCTCCTTTTATCCTTGCACTGAAATCGTTATTGCCCTCGAATTAAAAGTTCAATCTCTTTTTGGCTTTTATTATCGGACCAGACGCCATCCTAAAGAGTGTGTGCTGGTTCTTACTTGGCTTTACCACCTTACTCAACTGGTCAACGATCCTAATCGAATATCGGGCACTCCTTACCTCTGCCCTGATAACAACATTATTATGGTTTGATTTGAATTTAAAATAATTTATACGAACTGAGGAAAACCAGAAAACAATTAAAACAATGCAGGAAACGCCCATACTCGACAAACCAAAAAAATTTACTCGATACTCGATATCGCTAAAAATGTATTTTCATCTTTGGATAAGATGGATAAAATTAAAAAAAAGTAAACAGCACATCAAAGCGGTAAGGCCTGCGGGATTCTCTGGCATTACCACTTATAGAGACGGCAGAGTGAAAAAGGGAATAATTGTGAAGCTGATTGAATGGTGCAGTGCAAAAACTGGATAGGGATTTCAGTCATCATCTCCGATAATAATTGTTCAACAACTATTCCAGAAAGTAGTTTTCAGTATCTTTGATGTACTGTAGAGGAAGAATCTCCAAAATTGGGAAAGATCTAGAGGGACCTCCAGCACATCGCCGGAAACCGTACGCAATGGTAGTAGTTGAGGTCCTATGTCTCGCTAAGGAACACCCACGGTCTAAGGACCTAAGTAAGTATGTAAGTAAATATTCATACCATGCTGTAAAAGGACATATAAATCTTTCAGGCTATAAGCTAACTACTGTTCAATGGATTCTCTATTCAATAAGATTAATAAAGTTTACCTTTATTCTTTTTTTTTTTCTTGGTACTTTTCTGATATATTTGTATAAAGTTCAGCCAACGTCTCGTATACGCTGATGATATTAAATTATTTTTAAATGTGAATTCCATTCAAGATCTGCAAATAGTTCTCGATCATATTATAATGGTGCATGGTTAACTGTCTCAAATTAATCGTAAAGAAATTTTTCACTATCTCTGTCTCTAAGAAAATATCCACGTATGATTTAATGTATTTCTTGATAGTACTTAGTAAAAGATTTGGTGTGTCCAAGTTTTCATTTATTCACAATATTTGTGTTTTATAAAATGCGAAGATTCTCAAGCTCGAAATAATCTTTTGGGTTTGAATTCTCTAAAATTTGAAAGAACTATTCAAGACTATTCAACTATTTTCCCGATATTTTATGCTACCATAGACAACTGAAAGAAAGATGCCTTCTTTTTCAGCTAAACAGAGGGTAAGTTATAGTAAGAATGAATTAGTTTCAAGGTCAATTAGGGAGATCGACAAAGTCCTTTAAGGCGTTCTCGAAAACACACTTACTACTGAAGACCAGTGGTTCTTAACTGCAGTTTTAGAATTCCATATGTAGTGTTCAATAGTTTTAGGAATTAAATAGTTTTTTACGCTAAGGCCTGAAAATGTTCTTTAATTAGTAAATACCTACTATGTTTTCCAGTTAAAGAAACATAAACCACAAAAATCAGTTGACAAATTTGTTTGAATTCAAATTCGAACAATACATAAAACATTTCAATTCACAATATTTAAATAGTCAATTAGAAATTTAAATTAAATGTATGACACATTTAGATATCAAACTATAAGCACCTACCTACGTTAAAAGAGTACAATTAAAATTGAACTAGGCAGAATAATTAAGTTGTTACTTGAAATTTTTCCACGACTAGTATTTTTGTTTGTGTAGTACCCATAGGTTGTATGTTTTCATGTAGTCAAAAAGTTATACCAACAAAAGTTTTAGAAATAAATTCATAACTTCAAAATACTTACCAGTTTTTGCAACTAAATGAAAATAATTCCTTCGGTAATCATCTGACTTTTTTGGTTTAAAATTGACGGGTTTATACAACGTGAACAATTTATTTAACAGAACAAAAAATAAATAGTGATTGCACCATGAACCGTGTTAAATATTTGGAAACTCGGTCTTGAACCCGTATATTTTTGTTATATTTTCTCGTTTTGAATTTAAATGCCATCAAAATAATATTTTTGATGATGTTGCACGAACATTTAATTTCTTCCAGAATTAGGTATGTAAATGAAAACAAAAAAATAAGTAGGTACACTCAACGATGCCGATTGACTTCGATATACAAATATTAACAATTTAATAACAATAAAAATAAAAACATATTTGGCAAACCGAGAAAACATAAATAACTCATCTGTTGCGCTCCTTTATGTGAGTTTTCTTTTATTTTCTCAAGGTCTGAAGGAATTTTTGTTATTCCAGAAACGAAAAACTGAACAATAAATGATTTTTTTTCTGCGACCAACTCACTCGCGTTAGGTTGAGAACAATTAATGTATTATATTATATTTTCTTATCTAAAACGTCCAAAAATGGGGAATGAAGACTGAAGGCACAAACGAAATCATGTATTTTTTGCTGATAAACTGGAATACAAAAATGGAGAATCAAAATCAGAATCAGACACAGACATTATTCATTTTACTGTTCAATTTCAATTGAGACTTAATTTTATTACACCGCCAATTTAATTTGCGATATTTTTTCCACTTCCATATATGTATGTACTTTGATTCCAGTTTGTTTCAGTTTTTCACTTCTATTTAATTCACTGAATAATGATAATGAAACAAAATATCTCAAGATCTCCGTATTTTTATTTTCTTTCTATTAAAAACAAATAATTATTTAATCACATTTAATGATTTATATTTTAACTATAACTGTATATAAATCCAACTTGTGTGTAGAACAACATTGCATTTTTGTGTAATACGACGAACAATGCGCGGAAAACAAAACACACATGACACATCGATCGATCTCCTGCTCACTTGCACTCTACTTGTTTTTCTTTTTCGATCTGGTGCTGTAATCTTACTAGTGGTGGTACTGACGTACTGTACTGATATTTAATTTGGGTATTGGTATGGTATTGGATATATAAAACTATATACAAATTACTGAATCGAGTTGACAGCTAATTTCAAAATGGTCTAATTGAACTGGATGCGTTCGCTTTGTGGACTAATTGGAATTATGTTTTTGTTTTGTTAAACGGAATTGTGTGGAAATGGACAGCTGTCAAGTACCAATTCCAACGATACTCCATACCATATGGAGTATTTTTGCAAGTACATGAATAAATGTGGTCTGTTCTTTTTCTTAGTGTGGTTGTCTTATTGTTGTCAAGTTGAAATAATTGCTCAACTGTCATTGTAACTTTTTGTTCAAATTTGTTAGAATCAGTAATAAATGACTATTGTTTAAAATTATTGATTTGTCAAAATACCAGTATCAAAAAAAAAAATAAATGTTTTTGTAACTTTTACTCGCAAAATTAACAATGAAGGGAGAATAGTCATTTCTTTTATCTAGCTTGAAAAATGTATTATAAATTGGTGAGGTAGATAACGTTTAAAAAGTATGGTGAATAAATAAGTCTTCTTAACAACAGATTGGAAAGAGAGAGAATTCAACTAAAATATTATTATAGTGTAAAGAAAGTTTATCATAAACGATTTATGCAGATGATGAATTCCTTTATAAATTCATTAACTTTGACAGTTAAGCAATTTCCGCTATTATCAGTAAAATATATTTTTCAATTTTGAACATATTGTAGCAAAATATTGATACCTACAATACGATGAATTATAATTTCAAGTATTTCATTTGACATTTGATTCATTTTAAAAACTTGAATGATGAAATTTTCTATTAAATAGCCCCTTTAGGTGTTCGAAGCAATTTTATTGTTTTAAAAATAAAAATTGATTCTCAGAACAGTTTAAAAATTGTCGTACAAACGATCTATGTATCTTAAGTAGTGATAAGGTTTTATTTTGTTCTTCTTTTTCTGGTTTTTTACTTGTTAAAAATATGGTCTATTGGAACAGATAGTCGTGTAAGCGACATTACCTTACAAAAAATGTCAATATGATTTTTAATACACTTACAGAGTGATAAATTTAACAAAGTTTTAATGAATCATATTATAAGTAAAATATTATTCTGCAGAAATACAAAAATAACACTGGTCAACAAAATTTAAACTTTTTTGTGCCACACGGACTTTTTTGATATTTTTTGCTTTAGTTGGTGATCATAAGAAAAAATAAATAGTTAAAAAAATTGCTGGCCAAAGATTTTATTTTATTGAGTAATTTAAAATATTGCGAAATATCACAGATTTCGTTAATCAAAACTGTATTTTTTTATAAATGACTTATTAAATCTAAAATTTTCTTGCATGTTTCGCTTCTGGTTGGTCCCTTTTAATTGTTCAGCAGTAATCCGCTAACATATTTGGGTTCCATTTGCCCTGGTACCGCTTTTCCATATTCAAAATGTCCTGATGGAACCTCTCACCGTGCTCGTCGCTGACAGCTCCTAAATTGTCAGGAAAAAAATCCAGGTGCGAGTCTAAAAAGTGGATTTTATTACCTTATTGCAAATTACCAAATCTCCATCTTGAGAAAAAAATGTTCTGAAGTGCTGATCACGGTTTCGAAAGTAGCTAACTTTTGTGTTACTGTGTAGCAAATTCCCTTCTTTTAGACGAAATCCTAATAGTTCTGATTGTTTTTTGGACAAATTTAGATCCCGAACTAAATCATTAAAGTCTCCTTGAGTTATGAAATGTGGCTCGTTTGCAATTCCTTCAAACTGAAAGTCATCGTCCTCGTCAACACATTTACCTGAAGTGGACGGTTGTAAATGGTCATTCTCAACAGACGTAGTTGTAACTGGTAATAGTTCTGGCAACTTTTTAGAATCAGAGACTGGTCTTATAGCCGAAGATAAGTTAGGGTAAATAACTGTATTTTTTTTTTCTTGTAATTTATACCGTTTATGTCAACGAGACAAAAATAGCAATCCGAAACGTGATCTCGCTGTTCAGTCCATATCATAGGTAGGGTACTGCATAGGTCGTGAGCCTTTCTTCCAGTTGGTTTAATTTTTCACACACGTTATGCAACAGACATGAGGGATTGAGGAGCCCAGGATTTGTCTTGATGGGCGACAGAAAAACCAAAACATTGGTGATAACACATCAACACAAGATTCGTAAATTTTCGTCTTTGTTTTTTGAATGTCAGTTCTCCGCAAACATAACAAAAACAGTTAGGATCATTGTTACACTTCCTCGACATGTTCACAGGGTTAATAATAAAAAAATGCTAAAACAAAAAAGTGTTAAAATGCAACTACAAATATTTTTAAAACGGTTTCTGTTAATTTGCTGCGTAGTACAAGTTTTGAGTTATACCGTATCACAACAAAACTGAGGCTAATTGACACGTGACAATTGTGATTTAATAATGAGACTAGATTGACAAAACAAAATTAGCTATCAAAGTTCGTGTGGCAAAACCATTGTTGACCAGTGTAATTATTAAATACCTAAATAAGAACTCGAATATGCGATTGTAAAAAAACACATTTTTAAAACTCACCTGTTCGATGTCAAAATCCCATTCAGGTGAAGGAGAACGCTCTGTTCTGTCAGGTGGAGGTGTTCCCTGAGTCTGTGATCCATGAGGTTCTTCAGGAATGACGGCGAAACGACCTCGCTGCAGAATAGGTGAAATTGCACCATAATTAGCTACAATAGAAAATAGATCAGAATTATGCTTTGGGTCCTGCTGCAGTTAGATTTAAATATACGTATGTACAGCGACTGTCAGAAATATAACTTAACACTTGTATTAATTACAATTATTTAAGCAAGCGTTTGACTTGAGCTATTTTTTCATTGAACCATTAACCGTCAGTTTTTTGTTGAAAAAATTTGTTGTACCTTTATGAAACTGTTATATTTTTAGGTTATTATTAAGTAGAATTAAATTTCTCAAAAACTGTATGTTTCATCAGAGCATACAAAACTCTAGAAGGAATTATTGTTATTTCATTTTTTAACAAAAATAGACCTAACCCTAACGTTTAAATCCGTCAAATATTCATCGCGCCATATTTGTCAAACATGTTTGAAGTGTAATAAAGGTATCACATTTCTACGTCTATTATAAAGATGGTAAACTTTAGCTGTCATTTTATGTGCCCAATAGCTGTTAAGGATTTAATATGATAGTGTGTGTAAGACCATACAAAAATGGCAGTTTCTTAAAAATGATATGGGCGTGTTCAAAAACAATGGAATTGGGACGAACAGAATATATAGCTATAGCTTTTTAACTGCATTTTAAATAGAAATGTTCATTATTTATGTGAAATAGAATATATACATGTATGGTAGGGAATGGAGGATCTACATTCCCTTATTAAGTGAGAGGAGCAATTTTTCAGAAAAGTGAGTTGACGTGCAAAAGCACATACTAAAAAACAACTGCAGCAACCCGTTATTGTGATTTAACTTTTTTGAAAGCCAAAAACTCATCAAAGCAGTTGCTTTAAAATAAAGTTACTTATGTAGTTTTAAATCTCAATGTAATGTTTATCTTTTTTTCATGTTTGTGTCGTTTCACCTACTTGTCTCCGTTCCTAAGGTGTAATGTAGTATGAAATGTAATCTAAAACAATTGAAACGCTATGTATATTGAATATAGGGATTAGTTAGATTTTGAAAACAATTTTTTTCGAATTTTACAAGCTTTTGTATTTCAAAAATCTGACGTGATATATTGATTTTGAAGTCGGATTGGAAATCCTAATTCACCAGCTTTCGTCTCATCATTTTTGTATTTATATGAAGACTACCGTTTTGCATATGGAATAAAAAAATGTAAGCCAGCCGAAATACCAACACAAATCAGAATTGACTTTTATGTACTTTTTTATATGAATATTCCCTAAAACAAATATGTTCTCTTTATGCACTAAGAACTTTGTCTTTAGGCTGAAAATGATTTCTCCACGAAACTTTTCACGAAAAATATTGAAATGTCGTCCGATTTGACTTCTACGAGTTCTATGGTTTTCATATAGAAAACTAGATGTTAGTAGAAAACGGAACAGTGAAGCGGTTAAGGTTTGTGTAATATAAGGTCTGTGAACACTTCTTGGTACACTAAAAGCAAAATATAATATGGGCTGGATAAGCGCAGGACAGAAACAATACATTTTTGCTGTATAGTTTTTTTTATTGGCCATTTTTAAGGCAAAACGATATTTACAACAACATTTAACAGTGATTAGTGCTCCTCTTTGTTCACTGCTTCAACCAGTGCGTTGGAAAGCCTAATAAATTGATAAAAGGCGATTCTTATTTTTTTCAATCAATCCCTGCCTGTGCCATCTAACTTTTTTCACGGGTACTGCCTTTTGCGAGGAATTGACAAATTCTCCAAGAGTAATTCTTGTCATGAAAAGTGCTTTCTCAAATTAGCCGTTCGGATTCGGCATATAAACTGTAGGTCCCTTCCATCTCTGACAACATTACTCGCACACAGGAATGGTTGAGAGTTGTAAGTCACTAGGCCCTGGTTCTTCATGGACTGTTGCGCCACCTAATTTTTTTTTTTTTTAATTAAAGCATTGGGCCCACAACAGGAACTCATCGGCCTTCCATATTTTTTAATGTGCTGTCGATTGTCACTAAATTATTTAAAAACAATAACCCTTTAAAATTCATTTGAGGCGAAATCATCCACATAAATGTTTTGTATACAGGGTACTGAGGAGGACTAACAGTACTTCACTTCATGGGCCCCCAAAAATCGATCGAAAAAGAATTTTCTCATCTCATAACAGAAAATTTTATTTTATTTAAAAAACAGAAAAGTCCTTTTCTAGGCTTCAGGGGCTAAAAAGGGCAATACTCCGTCTGCCAGGTACATCGTGGTACCCGTACTCCTTGCCCACTATCACTGCATCCGACTTTTCATCATATTTTTTAAATTCTAATTACAGGTACATATATTAAGATTAACTTCAAGACCTGAAGATAGAACTTAGTGAGTTTTGAGCTTCAGAAAACGGTGTCATATTTAGATTATGTTTTCTTAAGGGACAAAAAGTTCTAACGACCGATGTATTTTCCTTAGACAGGTATGGCAGAGCCCACCCCACCTTCTCAGCAATGCAAATGTGTGAAAGGGGCTATTACTTATTATTTAGCTTATTATTCTTTTTGTAATTTGAATTATATATCGATTTATTACACCCTAAAGTTTGGGTTTCTAGAATACCAAAACTCTGTTTGCCAATGTACATAGATATATATATATTTCCCAACGAATAGATTTTTAGATTAAGACTAGATATTAAAATAAATTCGTGACCACGAAGACGTTTTATGTACATATATAATAACAAATTTACACGGAATTGTACACGGAATTGTATACGGAATTGTATATGGACACAGAGAATTCCATAAAGGTCACAACAGCTTTTAATTAGCTAAATATAGGTATTCTCATTAACACGGTCAAATTTCATCCTATAGGATTTGGCCAAGGATTGTATTATTGATTTCGTCCTAATCTTTTGGAATTCCAAAATGTAGTGTATAGTGTATCAGAATACTTACATGCTGGCATCAAACGAAACCGCCCAAGAGTAGTTTCTGGTGGACCAGCGGGTGATGCTGATGTGACACGAAAACGACCTCGTCGTGCTGCAGCAACTTCATCGTAACCTCCACTACCACCCGGCATTTTAAAGAAAATTTTACTGGAAAAAATTATATTTTATGAATAAATAATAATAATAAGTAATAATTTTGTTTTTTAAACTCAAGTCCTAATTAATAATTTAGACGGAGAAGTTTAAAATTATTGTAGGTAAACTGTGTTGCATGTGCCTACCAATTGAATTATGTGGACCAGTTAAACACAGGGTGTATTTTTGATGACAAGATATTCTCACATGAGCCTATGAAACTAAAAATTGCAACCTTTCGAATAATTTTGTGATGACCAATGTTTTGCAGCAAAGCAAATTAATAGTTGGGGATGATTGCATTATGGCACACACAAAATCTTTGGAAACATTATGCAGTATGTATGTAGCAAGATTAGCGAAAGATTCAAAACCGATTATTAGGTGCAATGGTTTTATCGGCAAGTGTGGTTTGCTGACAAAATTAACGCCTGTTTAAAGTCGTACAATTTATGGAAATTCGCTAAATCGATTACATTAAATATGGACATGAGAGTTGCCAGTCTGGAGAAGTTTTTTCTATTAAATAACTAGCCATTGGGAATGGAAAAATATCCGTTTACTTACTAATTTTTGTCGCTTTATCGGAATCAAAGCTCGAATTCATCGTTAAGGATTTCTCACATATTGCTTGAAATTAAAATACTCATGTTTGGTTTAGCGAACTAGTTACATACATAATATTTATATTGGTTGTAAAAACGTTGATGCAATGAGAGTTTTGAAATACAAATCTATTGATTTCTTTACTCATTCAAGAATTCATAGCGTCATCAATGCCACAATTTTCAAAGGGAAGTACAAAAGTAAAGACAGTTTAATTTCACGGATTCCTTTGACTCCGAAAGACGTGCCATTCGAATTTAAATTGTTACATTTTTCAGAGCTGCTTTCATTTGTAATGTCGATAGATAAATCGTAAGGGCAGTTATTTGAACGTTTTTGTATTATCAATCTGGAAAATTCATAATTTTCACATCGCTAGTTGAATGTATGTAGTTGAAAATTCAATACCACCAAGCACCCGGTTTTTCGCAACCTAACGCTTGTGCTGTGGAATATGGACTTGGATTCTGAGTAACACTAAATGACTTGCGTCATAAAAAATCGACCGAATTTCAGTTAGGAAAATGCTCTACCGACCTGTTAAAAACAATTAACAACTACCTTGAGCCTCAGTTAAGAGTAAGGACTTAAAAGTAATCTACGCTACAAGAAAGGATGGCATGGTTGAGTTAAGAATTTGTCCAAGTCTTTTATTAGATTTTAGGCTTTTCTCCTATCCGACTTTTCACCATCTGTACCAATTTTGATATCGATATGCGAATAGTTTCTAATTTCACAACGTTTAACTAGATGCACGGATTTAGTTTGAATAAGTAAGAACTCATGTGACGAATTCGTAATGTTATACCTTCACCTTCTTCTTTGAAAATGAATCAAGAGGTGAAGATTTGTTTGTTCTAACGTGGATTCTATTTCAAAAGGAAAACAAAAATCGGGTTTCAGGCATTGTAAAGGATGCTGCAAATAAATATTCCGATAAAGACGGCCGTCAACACTCGTCAAAATGTATACACTAAGTTACACTAATGCAATGATAAACAAAATTCCAATCGTGTTTCATGTGACAGTTTACAGTTTATGTCTATTTTCGTACAATCAAACAACTTATTCGAGTCAGCTTACAAAAACCAAAACTGTATTTTGATTTATGTAGTTTTACAATTAATTACAAAAAATATTACAACGACGTGCAGAGAACTCAAAGATTGAGTTTATGCTAAGCAAAGTTAAAAAACAGAATAAGAAGTAAGATCTGCATTTTAATTTTTCATGTCTTTATCTTTTTTTTAAGACTTGCTAAGATACTTTTAGGTTTTATGCTGAAAGTTAGTCGTCACAATATGTTTAGGATTATACAAAAGTTGAAAACATGTAATTACATAAAAGATTAAACATGGGAAAACAACCAAAGGCATTTAATTAGAAAAATTACTTGAAATACTTTTTTTTTTAAATCTGTCGAAATATTAAATGTCATCTTAAGTTCAACTATTTAACTATATAACTACTCATATATCGAGCCTCAAGCAGGTATCAAACGTACCAACGCCTTTTTTAATTTTTAAATTTTAATAAATTGATAAACTTACCTACCACTTAGAAGTTTGTAATGCTGTGAAGTCCGAGAATAGAATTTAAAGTATGAATATTAAGGAAGGTATAGTCTTTTTATAGAAATTAAACAATGACACTTTGTTTTTTTTGACTTTGTTAATTGTAAATATATTGCACTTTTAACTTTTCAGAAACGAAAAAGAATCAATTTTTTGGAGTATAACGCACTGTTGACGGATGTATGTGTATAAATTAAACAGGGTTTTTGAGTAGTAAGGACCCACATATGTACATATATGCAGGGTTATAAGCACACGGCAGCAGCGGCGCGTCACGACAACATAAAGAAGAAACGATCCGTTTTGTTTTTATCACTGGATTTTAACGGGAAATAACAAAAATATAAACGTTTTCCATTTTCTAATTTATGAAGGCATAGCAGGTACACAAATTTACAAAACATTTTTACATTTTTTTAGTGTTAAATTGTTTTTAAATAAAAATTGTGACTGTTGCTTCAATATGAACTAATGAAAGGAAAAATAAATAGAAACAAAATAAACTTCAATTAAAAAATTACCTAACTGCTTTCCAATAATTTTTGAGCATTGAGAGTGTAAGGTAAAATTGTGGAGTACGAATTTCTATATACCTTGTCGTCTTAGATGATAACTATTGTTAAAGACCATTACTTAACCCTTTAAGAATGAAAACATTTCCATAGCCCTTTACCTCAATTTTTTTTCTAAACCTAAGGTATCTAATAATTGTGCAGTGCATTGTTTGATGTCGAATTTTAACCCATGCCTTTGGTTATTCTTCCCTTTTTGGCCAAAGAATTTTTGTCTTCTAACATCAAACATACTTTGTTGTCCAAAACAACTTTGCTTTTAATTGTTCTTGACAAGAAATTTCCTTAACAAATAATAAAGAAAGAGTGTATATAAGAAACTTGATAATTGAAAACTTTGGTAGGAAGATTCTTACATAGGTTTTTAGTAAATAAACTTACTGCCAACTCTTCTAACAATGTTGTACTACCGATTTTCTCTGTTTATAGCTGGGGAAAGTGTTGTACCCGGAAACTTTTACTACCATTGAATAGGTAAGAAATTCACTATTACAAATTTATAAAATTAAAGAGTAAATTGTAAACGAGCGTTGGAATTCCCCAAGATCAAAAAATAAACTACTCAAAAAGGGCCAAACGTTTTAAGTTATGTTAAAGTGTGCTGAATATAGGGGCCATGGCAAAAGTTCCACGTCTTCTGATAGAATTCAGATTCTAACAACCGTCGAAGTGTGAATATGGGAGAATGCCTTTTTTCGAAAATCCAAGGCAGAGGTCCAAAAATGCTTTTCATTTTGGAAATATCTGTTCCAGCATACATTTATAGTTGTTCCCGTTCATTATTGTGGACAAAAACTAAAAGTTGATAGTGCCTTAGTTGTGCTCCCCACAACATTACACTTGATGAAAGGCTATGATGTCTTTCCAAAATGAGCTCATCCTTTCTTAGATCATTGAAATACAAGTTGTAACAACGGGCCGTCAAAGTTTGTTTCACCAGACAAGCCGTAGAATCAATCAACCGCTTTTTCATGTTGTTCTTGTTTCTGCCTTGTACCCTTCTTGATTTTTCCCATATTTTTGTGGATGAGCAATATGATTGCTTACAACTTTCTTGCTTCAGTCAAATTTGCTCTTTCTGTAGCTGTCAAAATATTTCCAAACCCATGATGTTTCAAAACAATTTAAAACAGTTGTTTTCAACACTCTTTTAGATACATATTCTACACAAACGTTTTCAAAAGATCGCTCTTGTAAACTCCTGCACGGAAAAATTCGGAGTGGCCTCATCCTAGTGGAGCATATTTGTATACGCTCTTTTAGTAGTTTATTTTTTGATATTGGGAAATTCAACGCTCGTTTTTAATTTTCCCTTCAATTTTAACAATTTGTAATGGTGAAATTCGTACCTTTTCACAGGTATTAAAAGTTTCCGGGTACAACACTTCAACCAGCTATAATAAGCGAAAATCTATTATTATTGGTGGGCAATGCACCTAAACAGAACTAAGTACCTACCGTTATGTAAACGTTTTATAGTTGAGGTACACAGGTACCGACCTTACTTCAAAAAAACTATTGATAACCACAAATCTAAAATCTTATTTTTGTTTATTTTTACTTGATATTAAGATAAACCTTTTCGAAATATTAAATTCATTAATTCGAAATTTTTTTGCAAAATAACACACGTTTATTTGAATTTTTTTCATAAAACAACCTGTTTCCTTCTAGGGACCAACAATTGTTTTCATGGTCTCTTCCAGATTCGAACAAAAAGTGAAAACTTATCTGAAAATTAAAAAAAAATCTTTTTTGTTTCGCATCTGCATTCTGCAGAGATATAAAAACTTAGCCCATGAACTTTGTATTGCTGGGCTGAAAACGATGACAAATGCATTTGCATTTGCAATGCAGTAGATTAAGCTCTAGCTTATTGAGCTTTTCAATCCAGCATGTCTGATAGTTTTGTTTTTATCTTGCATGTTTCTTGCGTACATACTACACCGGCCGGTTGTTTTTGTTTTGTTTTTCCGTGTTTGGCTTTGCTTGCTTTTCTTGACGAAGAAAGAAACGAATTCAACCTTAAACTTGCAAGTGAAATGGTAAGTGAGAGAGTTTAGTGAGCAAACTCAACGAAAGCTTTCCGTTACGTCCGTTGTCATTTACCATCTGTCAACTGTCACTGTCATCATGAACTCGTGATGGGATAGTGGAGCACAGAGCACGTGGGAGCAAAATGCTTAGTTAATTTCAATAAACAATTTATTATAATTAAGGAGGAGCGTGATTAAATGTTGTCCGCATGAATAACTAGGGGATAATTTTGAAATCGAACTGCCAAAAATGGACATACATAGTCATAAGATTCAAAGAATAATAATTTTAGGAAATTGAAAAGTAGCCACATACATAAGTGGTTTTATGTATTGAAAAGCTTATATGGCTGTGCGCAATATACGAATACATATGTATTATATTAGCTCTTATAACTAACTATCAGTAAGAATTTAAACACGAAATGTTTTATTGGTAAGGGTTCAGAGCAATCAGTAAATTTATGTCATTTAATTAGAGGTATAAAGGTACCCAACCCTCGAGATTGGCGCCTCATACAAAATTGATATGTTCCTTTTTTGCTGTTGATTTCATCAGTAATTTTGTAAAGATGCCACAGGAACAATTTCAATTTGGGGATTTGGAAAAAATGAAAATCATCATTAAAATTTTTAAAACGGATTGTCTAACATATTATTCAGTAATAGGAGAACGTTACTGGAATGACTGACACATGTATTTAATTCTCTTACAACAGAGAAATGATTTACTATTTTGTACCTAAGCGTTTAAAAACAGTGGTTAAGAAGAAGTGTGGAAGCTTAGTAGTATAATCGTTATTTTTATAAAAGTTGTTCGTTCCGAATACAATAAGTCGAAAATCAGCAAGATCGGACCTTTCTACGCAAGGTTATGAACACTTTTAGATAAAAATGTCAGTAGTTTGGATACATTCGAAAAAAAAAACATAAAAAAACACTGACTAAAATGTACTTGAAACAAGGAATAAATGCTTAGGTCAGTACCTATAGCCTTGTCATAATCTTTGTGTAGGAAGCTCAGTAATTTCAAAATCTAACCTAACGTGGTGCAAGACAGATTTAATGAGAAAATACATTTTCCTTTTTTAGATATCATTCTAATGCAGTTAAGAAATATATTTATCGAACGTCGTCGTTAATTGCTTTCCACAATTATATAAAATATTTTGCCAAAACCTTTTTCATTATATTATTTTTTTTAGAAAAAAGTGGTGAATTACTTGACTGCTAACTTAAAGACATGGCTGACCCTATCCAAACTAACGGTCTATGCAGGCTTTGTAGAAATCGCCAATTTTGAACTTTCGACATTTAGAAAATATGTATATATGTACATTTTATGAAATGTCCTCTATTTTTTTGTAACTGGAATTCTTTTAATATAAAAGTGTATACATATATGTATGTATATATATATTTATACAGAAAGGTAACCCTACACTGATTTAATAATAATACGATCTTTTTTCGAAACATTTTGGATTCTATAACTCAAAAAACAGCTCAACGTTTTTGTAACGAAATTGAAGTATAAAACGTATATTTATAAGCATTAAATAAGTACCCACCAAAAATATACTTACAGCAGAGAAAATTGTATGTACACAAAGTTTAATTTAAAAAAAAAAAAATGTTGTAACGCTTTTCCAAAAAAAAAAGATTTTCTTGAGAAAATGTATCGCTTTTCAATTTTGTAAGGTAAACTTATTTTGCACGTATATTTTTAAATATTAAAGTATAGATACTTTTAAACAAACACTTTGAATACAGGACCCAGTTCGAGCGACCAAGTCCTGAATTATATTTTTATTTTGTACGCACATATAAACATATGGACATAGTTCCTTTTTGCACGCAATGGCAATTGGTAGTGCCTGTTTCTCTATCCACTTCGTTAACAAAAGCTCTTTTTTTGCAAATGTGCAAATGGTAATGTTTTAAGCTAAGTGTACACGATTGCCAGATCTGCAAAAATTGCCAGATCTGTCACTGAAAAATTTGTCTCGAATGGCTGACAATCGTGTACACACCAAATTAATTTGCAGACAAATGGTTTGGCTCCTAATTTGCAGACAAATATCTGCCAATTAATTTGTAGATATCTGGCAATCGTGTACACGCAAGCTGACAACCGTCTACACACCAAATTGATTTGCAGAAAAATTTGTTCATCAATCATTTTGAAGACAAATTAATTTGCAGATGTGGCAATCGTGTGTACACAAAATTCATTGGGAGATCACCAAATTTTTTTCATTTTCTGACGTTTCTGCAAACGTCTGACAATGAATAAATTTGCAGATGCCGTTTGAGGAACATTTGCAAATTTATTCATTGGCAGACAAATTTTCTGACTGATGCGATGTGTGACAATGAGCTGAAAATAAGTTTGCAGATCCAAAATTTGATTTGGTGTCTACACGGTTGGCAGAAAATCTACAAATGTTTGCAAATCTATTGCTAGCTATTTGGCCAAATTAGTTTGTCGACATTGTCAGACAAATATTTGGCAACAGGTTTGCAGATGTTTGTAGATATCTGCAAACCGTGTACACACAAATTAAAATTTTCAGCTCATTGTCAGCTCATTTTCACACATTGTCAGACGTTTGCAGATCTGACAATGATTGTCAGACCTGGCAATCGTGTACACTAAGCTTTAGGTTAGTTTTTGTAAAATATTGTACCTGTACAAAATAAAAACGAACGGATTTTTGACTTTCGTTTTTTTTTACACAATGTGAATGTCTTTATGAAAACCACTTAACTAAATACTAACTTGCTTGAGATATACCGTCGTTGTTCTTTTCCCTCAAAAAAGATAGAAATACCTATGTATGTAAGTATAATCAAAGTGTCACACAATGAGTAATAGATTTTTTAATAACACTTACAGAAAACAAACAAATAAACCATTAAGGTTAACCTTTATAATTATTTTTTTTTTACGCACAAATCCGAGTTCACAGACAACATGAAAATGTACGCTTTATGCTGAAAGACAGAGGCACTGGAATGAGAGAATTTCTTATACAGGGTTGTGAAGTTAAAAAAAAAAGCCGGCTATTTTTAAACGATATATTTTAAAGAAATTTACGTGGCCTAAAATAAATTAGTCTATAGGGGTGTTACATCACAATATCTCGGTACCCAATAATTGTAATCACCTCTACGAGAAGTAACACGGCCAGAAAACTTATCGTTCATAATATTGCAAACTGCAAACATTAATCAGAAACTATTTAACATTTTTGTAAAGAACAATAACAATTTCAATGAGTTGTTCAAGAGTAAATTATTACATTTTAAGGAATGGTGTAATTTTTACTTGACAAAATGAAACATTTCATAGAATTGACGGAATTGTTGAGATCAATCAATCTAACAATTTTTTTTATTTAAAAATATTACGTAGTTACATCTTCTAAAATTCAGATAGGAAGTGAACGCAACATATAAGAGAACATTAAAATAGAATAGAATAGAATAGAATAGAATAGAAGTATTATTATTAAAATATTTTTTTTAAACCGTAATGGAATTAAGACAAAGCTATGTTATATAACACTATAAGAGTTAATAATTTTTGTTAGTTTTCTTACAGAAATAAGTATTCGCGATACTCAACTGTTGTTAATTAAATAAAACAACAATTCCATTTTATGGTGACGAATTCACTCTCAATCTTTAAAGTACATTGATCTTTAGAACAGATAATATTTCACTTTTATAAATACAGATGCAACATCAAAGCTTAAAAACAGTGTTGCCTCTATGCAGAATCCACAAAACTGACTGTATCTAAATATTTTTGCACCAATTTGAATCGACTAACATTTATACAAAACTTAGGATTATCAAATATTCTTGTTTATATGGTCAGAGCAGCACTTTGTGCATACAAACATTTGTTCATATAAAGGGTGGTTAAATTTTAAGGGTCGATTTTGAATGTGAACCACACTTAAACGTCAAATTTTGTTCTGTAATTCATTTGACATTTCTCAATTTCAGACTTATTCAATTTGAATCATGGAAAGATACAAAATCGAGCAATAAGTTAAAATATTCAGGCTCATTATGAAAATGGGTGTTCAAATTAAAATGCATATTGTGAACTTCGTGATAATTTCAGCTTCGTGATGGATTCGTCAATAAGCAGAACTGTCACATTTTCGCGAATGATAATCCAATAGTAATTGTTACTGTCAAAAAACCAATTCACCCACAAAGAGTGACTGTTTGGTGCGGTTTATGGACTGGTGGCACCATTTGGCCGATATTTTGTTCCATACATAATTAAACCATACCAATATTTCATAATAAAAATAAATGAAAAACAATTCCTAAATAATGTAAGTTTTATTCAAAATCAACATCTTATATTCAAATTAAACCACCCTTTACACATGTACGCAAATATATAAACAAAATATAATAAAATAAAATAATAGATAAGGCAGTAAACTCAAGCTGACCATAAGAAACTTATAGGAAAACGCAGGTCTGGTCGCACGCAATTGTTTACTAGCAAACGAAAACCCTGCGTTTCGTTCCATACAAAACATAAGCATGTCGTATTTAAATTAAAAGTCATTAAAAATGTAAATTCAAATATTCGGAGTTTATTTGTTTAAGAACTATGAAAGGTTCTTAAAAAATATATTTTTCTCATTTTAACTTTTAAAATTCTGCTGAAATTCTTATTGGGAACCACATGTGGACACACTATAAACACTCCTAGTAGTTTAGGAATGAATGCTTGATGATTCTCAGCACTTAACAGGTAAATCAAATTTCCTAAAAAGCAACCTTTGAGCTTTAATATCTGTATGACTACTTTTGATTCTTTGTTCTTATGAGTAATCTAACATTTGAACCAACTTTCAAAAACGTACCGTTTTTGTGAAGAGGTTTGTGATAAGAGTTAAATAGCTTTCCGAACCGTTCAAAAAACACTCTCCCATCTGACATTTTAATAGAATCTTTAAATGATTAGTAGCAAAGCTTTTGAGACGGTTAATTGAACGCCGCTTATTTGAATTACTCGCTTAATTGATCTTAAAAATATACAGCAGAAAAACTAAATACATTTACATTTTTCGGATAATTGGACGGGCAAAAAAAATTGATTGTGATTGGAAAAACAAAAACGCCAAGGTTTTTTGTACCTTTGCTATATTTCTCCAACAAAAAGGCACGGATGACCCAACATTTATGGGCCCAAATTTTATATAAATTTGACGAAGAAATGATAATGCAGAACAGACAAATAATTCTTTTTTTCGACAATGCTGCCTGTCATAAGAAGTTGGACGATTTAAAAAATATAAACGTTCAGTTTGTACCCACAAATACAACGTCCATCATTCAGCCCCTTGACCAAGGCATTATTCATTGTTTCAAAGCTTACTATCAGCAAAATATAATAAGGAAACAAATTAAAGCCATCGAACGCGGCAAGACTATTGAAGTATTTTCGAAGTCGATCAAAACTTTGCAAGCAATGCACATAAGCTTATAACACCTTCTTTTAGGGGAGAGTACGATAACTTTGGCGACAAAGTTTAATGACGGATTTGTATAGAACAGTTAAAAACAAGCATTTTTTACTATGGGTGGGGGGGTCTATCTCCCCCCGTTTAGGCGGTAGGGGCAGTTTAAAAAAATGTATACAACTTAATTGTAAGTATCACCGTTATTTTTTAATTATTTTTTTTTCATTTTAAATAATAACTTTTTTAAATTGCCCCTCCCGCCTAAACGGGGGGAGATAGACCCCCCCTCCCATAGTAAAAAATGCTTGTATTAAGACCCTCTACCAAAAACCGTTATTATATCTTGGCGCCAAAGTTATCGTACTCGTGCCTTCTTTTATAAGAAATTTTTTTAGAAAGATAATATTGGAAATATTTTCATCCAAGAAGAAGAGCAGCCGGAAAATGGTCTCGTGGTCATAGATAACGTTATTGAGGACAATGCAGATTTCAATGCTTATTTGGCATGTGGTGACATAACATATCATGTTATGGCGAACTAACAGACGCCGAAATTAAGTTGACACTGAAATGCTTATAGAGTAAATTTCTGGGATGAATATTTTATTTTTTAGTTGACCTATTCGTGCAGTTGTACGGGTTTCGCTTAATTGAACAGATATGTCAATTAAGCGGGGTTTCGCTAATTAAACCACCCGGATAATTGACCGAAAAATCTGAGAAAATGGTCAGTGCAATTAAGCGGGGAATACTGTATATATAAAATAAATAAGCAGACCGAGTTGAATGCTGAACACAAGCATTTGACAATTGAAATTGAAAAATAATCTGAAACAATTAAAATTTCACAAGAGTGAAGAGTGCAGTAGTCCGCCTGTATCTAGTTTCTATAGAAGAAAATGACAAGTAAATATACAAAAGTCACATAGTGAAAGCTAAGTGTGATGTGATTATTTGTAAAACAGGATTGTTTTAAGTTCGGTTTATCTGTATGGATGTGCACACTCACATACGCTGCCACGGACATTCATCTAATAACAATTTATGTATTTAGATTCAAGGCACCTTGAAACGTAAAGAATTGTCAAAATTTTCAATTTGTAAAAATCGAACCGAATAAATTAACTTTCTGTAGGAAATTTAAAATATCTGGAAATTTATGCAAAACAACATTTTCAATTTTTTGTATCTTTTTATTGAACACTTTGTTTAAAGTAAATTTGGGCATTTTTAACACTGAAGCACACTCACACCTGACCTTCCGACTTTCATAGTAAGCGCAGCCTTTAAAAGGAAAAATTGCGATGGTGAACGTAGCTTTATTAAGTAAAAATAAACGTTTCCAACGTTTGCATTCTAACTTCAACTCTTCTTCGAGTAAAATTTAATTGTGATTTCTGGATTTTTGGTGTAATTTAAATTTTTGACAATCATCGTCGTGTAACAGATTTAAGAATTATGTATATAAAAGACTTTTTTTTTATTTTGAAATAATATTTAGATAGCACTATTCTTCAAATGCTAATTTTTTAAAACCATATTTCGGGAATGTAAGTATAACGGACATTTAAGCATCTTTTAATTTTTCAAAGAAAAATAATTGACAGTCGCTATTTGTTAAATATTCTATATTCTATAATCAACTTTGATTTGAATTTGGTACTGAGAATTTTTTCATAACAGAATAGAAAATCAAACTGTTTATTATAACGGAACATTATAGTGCTTTATATCAGAGGTTATTATATTGAGCTATTTCTTCGAGTTTGATGAGTTAACTTCGAGTTGAATTTTTATGTCTTGACAGCTTATAAAAACGTCACATAATTATTTTGCATATGAAGGTAGGATCCTGCTGATTTTGATCGTATTGAGTTATGTTTTGAATCCTTAGATTCCAGAAAAGTAAGATAAGCTTCCACTCATTTTCTTTATCACTGTTTCTAAATGTATTTATAACAAAACAAGGCAGGGAAGTTAAAGCATTCCATAAATATTTAAGAAGGTACAATTTCTTTAGTGGATATGGATTTGTTTCTGCCAATCAAATTGCACTTTTGCTTTAATTCAAATCCCATTCCAAAATTAATCTAACACATAAGGTTTTTAAAATATAACTTTTTAAAATTAAAAAAAAATGTATACATATGTACATATAAGGCTTTTTGTTAATTTCGTACTTTCTTCAAAAGTAAGAGAAGACTGACTACAGAAATGACCCTGTGAAGTATAGTCATTCACGGTGCACTCTATGTAACCTTAATTCAAAAGAAGATTGCTTTCACTTTTTATCAATTTGCCCTGTCTATAAAGAAATTAGAATCCGATGTCTTGGAAACACAACTTTGTCATTGGAACAAACAAAAAACGTACTAAACGGTGAAAACTGGCTTAACCTATACCATTACCTCGAAGCAGCATCAGAATATAGAAACCTGATAATGTCGGAATACATTTAAATTTAAAAATAAGTAAATTATTACAATAGTACGTCATGTTTCAAAGTTATGATTTATCACACTTATGAAAATGTTTTCTTTTTTGTTTTAGCTAAACTAAAAGCCAACAAGTATAACTGTACTCTCTCAATAATGAGATTTAAAATTTTTAAATTCTATCAACATGTATAATAATACCTACATATATATGTATCTTAATTTTGTTTTGACTAAACTAAAAGTCCTACTTATTTTCTATAATTACTCTTATTCCGTTTTCGCTAAACTCAAAGCCCATGTACACTTAATAATACGTATGTATGTATGTATCTTATCTTTGTTTTGACTAAACTAAAAGTCCTATTAATTTTATATACATTATTATCTTTAAACATTAATTAAATTTCAATATTAAAATGTAAAACTATAGTTTAACATCAAAATTTTTGTTTTTATATATTTATATTGTTTTTAGTTATATTAATTAAACCCCGAAAAATACCTCTGATTTACATTATTTAAAAAAAAAATCACATAAACACTTCAGTCTAAAAGCCAATCAGGCAGACGGCAACACCATAGCCTATTATTTTATTTTTATTTTTATATGTTAAAAAAAAAAAACAAATAATTGTATATTGATTTGAAGAAAATAAAATCTAATCTACTAAAAGAATCTAATCTACTATAAGGCTTTTTGAGTCTATTCAAATTTAAGAAGCAGTTATTTTTTAAATAAAATTCGTGATAGTTTTCCAAATCTATAATCGCAACCTTCAATATTCAGTTAAAACATTTATAGTATTTCATAAAATTTAATTTGTTTTATACAACGTATTTTTCAAAACAATGAATGAATTAAATTCAAGGTTTATCAAAACTCCATATAGAGTGAAATGAAGACTCAAAACATTATAAGAATTTCCAGGAAATAAGCTAAGTAAGCTACTAAATGTTTTCAACAGGTTCTAGAAAACAAAGGTTTGTTCTTTGTTTCGATTTCGAATTCTGAACGACTTTATCCTATAAAAAAGTATTTGTTTGTGCGACCGACCAGTGTTATATGCACGCCTATATCAAACATTCCACTAACTTTTTCTCCTACATCTAAAATTAAAATTGAAATTTTTCATTGATTTTTAAAGATATCTTTTTAATGTTGAACAATAAAATAAGTATAACCTCAAAGAGGTTTTTGTCATGTTTAATGTTCAAAGACATAATGGTACAAGCTAAACGTGGGAAGTTATGAGATTTTGTTGCAAAAACAATGTTAAATTATCTCAAAATGTTCCTTTTTTTGGGTGCCACACTCAGAACCCAAAAGGGATACATCTCTTTTCAAAATCATTCTTTGTTTAAATATGCTATAATATCTATGTGATTTGGATAAAATGTTCATGCCGTGTGGTATCAAAGGCGAATGAATGCTAATTTATAACTTTTACGAGTATTTTTTACTTTATTTAATTAATGATCATTAATGATCATTAAGATCATTATATGTAGTATGTACCTATGTATGTATGTGTAAATTTCAAATAGATACAATAAACCAATTTAGCTTTATTAATAGATTTTTGTTTAATTTAGAATCTATTTAAACAAAACTTAAACTCCTTTACAATAAAACTCAGTTTCTGAAACCAAGTTTATAGGAAGCAAACCCTTTTTTGAATTTTGTAAAATGTTATCAATATGAACCTTATTTCTAAAAGACAAAAGCAATCCTATCAGTTCAAAAATAGGCAAAAGAAAATTCTTTCTTTCTTTGGAAAAATTTGTTTAACCAAATATTTCTACAAAACCGGTATTTTTTATGATTGAAGTCGTTAGAATCAATTCAATTTTCAACAATTGCTCAACAAATTCCTTACATACCTAATTGGCTCGAAAAATCATTTAACTCGTTCGTGAATTATGTACATAGATTGGTCGATCAGTTTAAGAATTTAATAAATGAATGCACGAGAAGCTTTTTTATTCAATTAATCAACAAAAATTTTAAAACAAAAAACAAAGTATAATTTTGGTTTATTTTTAGGAATTGCTTGCCTTATAATAACTAGCTAAAATTTACTGAGATGAAATGCAGAAACAAACCGAAAATAAATTTCTATAACTGGCAATAATCGTCATAGTTGCAACCTGCAAACTTTGGCACAAAAAACAAGCAAAATAAATTATCGATTTTGTGTTTCTGATGAGGCTTAGGGATTTATCATTCTATAGCTGAATTAAAACAACAAAAAATACTTCAAAACTCACCCTCAGTTATATTTTTATGCTACAAACCTGCATGCGAGATTTAAATAAAAGTAAAATATTCTCATTGCTCATTATTAATAAATTGGTCAAGAGAGAAAAAATTAATAAAACCATGAAAATGAAAATGAAAACAATAATTCAAATTACAAAAAAACAATCATTTTTAATGATACATATTCTGTTTCATTCATTTTAATTTTTACAACCCCCCCATCCTTACATATTTTTAGAAGAGGAAAATTATGTCACTCGAAGAAAATATTTCCCGAAAACCGATTTCAGAGTTTTCCTGCACATTGAATGCTTACGCCTTGGATTTCAATAATACTACCTATTATTATTTAAGATTTTTAGTCTTTTGAAAAACAGCTTTAAGTTATTGAACGGTCACGGTTTATTATGATTTAAAACAATAAAAAATACTACATTTGCTCAAGAAATACAAAACAATAGACCTCACGGCGAACGCGATTGAAATTTTCTCGGCAAACTGACGGACACGGAATATGTGAAAATTCATTGGCAAGTCCACAAATGTCAAATTAATGCTATTTCCCTATGAGCTTTTTCGACAAAAATTGCTAGACAATGGGATTTCCGTAATGTGGTGGCGGGTGAAGGAAAAGGATAACTATACGAGTCGAACACAATATGTAAAGTGACGTGCTGCAGTTGAATTTTGACACATTTTCCGACGAAGAATTTTAATGCGAAATGCGCAAGACACAAAAGGGGAAAATCCAAAGAGCTTGGATGCGTTATCGCTTGCCTTTTTTAATTTGTTTCTTAATTAGAAAGCTACATATGAAATTTTACAGTTCATATAAACACAATTATTTGTATATGTATGTATGTACATTATGTTTTCTGCAGAAAATGTGTTGTTAGGTTTTTATTTTGATTTGTTTTTATCAAGAAAACACAATAATTATTTTGAAGCATATTTTTGAATCTCTGGTTCATTCGGATCCGAACTTTCGTTGCAGAAAAACAAGAAGATGTAAGCACAACATGTGATGCTAGTGCGAACAGATGTAAACTTTTTTTTTAAAATATTAATTTTTTCAGTATACATACCAGTACTGTTTTCTTATTTCGATTTCTTAACTAATATTCAAATATATTGGATACTCTAGAAAAAGATTTTTAAACAGCTTCCAACAATTTCTGTCCGATTTTGAGGAACGTAACTAGAAATTCAAAATTTAAAGAATATACAATTAGGTTTGAAGTGGTTCTAAAAGAGTTGTTTTTCTAGTTTTTTTAATGTAACAGATTCTGGAATCGGTCAAAAAATGCATACATACATATATCAAGCAAATATTTTTTTGAGAATTTCTTGAGAAATTGATGTTTTCGAAATTTGTCAAGTACCATGAAATGATTTTCACTGTCAACTCGTAGCTAAAACATTTACTATGTCGCTTAAGAAATATGTCACAGTGTCACTGCTGAAAAGTATAGTTTTTGATTTTTAACTAAACAAAATACCTTTAATTTTCTTTTGCTAAAATTTCAATGGAATAAGTTAAACAAGGTAATTCCAATTTCAGGCTCAATTGATTTTTATTCCAGGACAAATTAAAATCAAATTTTTGTTTATTTCAAATTTGCAGTTTTTATTAAAAGAAAATGAGTAAAAAGTATATAGGTAAGTATATAAGACATTCATATAATGCGAATTTTTATCTGTAGATGACTAGTGAATTAAAAAAAGTAATTCATAAGTTAATATGTAAGTGACCTATGAATTAAAACAAATACTTCATAAGATACTTTGTGACTTATTAAAGCTTGTTTTGCCTACATAAATATTTAATTGCTAAAGAAATTAGCTATCAAGCCTTTGAAAATCATAAAATGATCGGTGATAGCTTATAAATTTTTCACGTGATCATTTTTTTAATCAGAATTTACCCATTATCTTATGAATTAAATTTTTTTAATCATTAGTCACTTACGAGGTTGTGAATTAATTTTTTTTTTTTAAATTCATGTCTTTAACTTGCTAATGACTTAATTTTAGTGCTTGTGATTTGATTTAGGAATTAAATCTTTCTTAATTCATAAGTCACTAACTAGCTTGGGAATTAAAGTCAAACTTAAGCTAGAAAGTGGTTTAAGCTATTTATAAGAGTGGTCAACCATGTCAAATGGGAAAAACGAATGATTATTGTGTTGGCATCATAGTCGAGAATGTGGTATTATAGTATAGAGAGTGGTTATTTAATTTGACATTGTTAAGATTGAGTTCTTTACATCAAAAATGAGTGCAATCACTAGAATCTCTTAACCCAGCCATTAATTTTATCACAAAGTTTACAAGTTATAAACAGTAACTTAGAAAATTGTTGTGCTTATTAAATTAAAGCGTAATTTATATGTATGTATTAAAACAATAGTGAGCTCACTTTCAGAATGCTGAATAAAGGAAATTTTTTAAATTCCCATCTATATGAATATAGATATTTTTTGCTTTTTACAATTGGTATTAAAGCTATAGACATAAGTGAATCAAAAAAATTACTAACAATTGTAACAGCTAAATATTTTTGAGTTGGAAAACAATGCTTTTACCTACTCGTTGTATAAGAGATTTAAGAACATTGTATAAACAAATATGAAGGTCCCTATCTTATTTTTTGAGATGCAGATGGAAACTACGCATTATTTTTCTTAATATCATTTTGTTTTGATGGTTACCTCAAATTCTACCTAGTAGTTTTCTTCATGGGTTAAGTTGGGAGCTCGAATCCACTTTTTATATCCACATTTCAAATACTACTTTTTACATTACATTACATTTATATATTTTATATTATGTTTTAGGATAAATCTCATTTTTTCTTTAAGTCTTCCGCCTAGAAGGAGATTTAAGACCAATGACCAATCCCTTGGAAGTCTTGATCTTTTTCTTTGAATAAGACAACAAAACAAATAAATAAATTGAACATATGCAAAACAAATTATTCTACCAAAAAATATGAATTTATTACATTTTCAACTTAATGCACTACACTCCAATATCTCAAACTTTTGAACTTGAACTAAAAAAGTATTAACAACATACATAGTAAGTTCCTATTTCTTAATGATAAAACACTTTCACGTTCATTTAATTCGATTTTTATTACGCATGGAGGCAGTTTGCGATCAAATAATATATTTTTTTTAATTTTCCGTAAAGTTGAGAACTGGTTCTATTTCTCATTTAAATCAATGATAGCATACGTAATAAACTTAAAATCTCTACTCAAAACATGCTCAGGTCGAATGTATTTATACCTACATATGTACACATATCGGGGTATTAATGTTAAGCTGTCTTACAATGTATTTATTTAATTATAAATAAAATGCGTTTATTTTTAATTATGTATTCTGTCGTTTGAATAATGGACATTTTATCAATAAGAAAAGGACATTACCGAATAGTAGTTTCTGAGTTTATTCGTAAGAAACACGCGAAAATAAAAAAAAGTTTCTTTTTAAAAAATAGTGTACAAATTAACAACAACAAAATATTTCCTTTTTACGTGAGACAATTTTTGATCGCAAGTTATGTCGCGACATTCCTGGAAAATCTAGCGGGTTCAAAGGGACAGTTGACTGCTTCGTCAGAATTGCTAACAGTATCGATCGGGGCAATGACTGTTGTATTTTGATGTTAATAGCGTCAACATCGATATTTTTTGTGGCTTAAATAGGTTGTTCACGAATCTACGTATGATTAATATAGTTAGCTTTTAAACCTGGAAATTTTCTTTCAATGAAAGCATAAATCATCCACTCGATTTAGATACCGACTGCAGCTCCATCTGTCGGACTGATTTGTGAATCTAAAACATCCAGGGCAACGCGTCACCCAAACGTGTCTAAACAAAATGCATTGAAATCGGTCCAGCCGTTTAGGAGGGGTTCAAAGACATACACACGTACGTTAGAATTATATGTATATGTATATGTGTAGGAATCAAAAGGTTTCTTTCTTATTTATTAAGGTTTATTATAAGTAATTCATTTAAACAGTTTTAATTTAATATTTTAATTTAGTAATAGAGATTGCAAAAACAACTTATTAACAGCAGATTTAAGTTGAACGGCTTAAGACAAAAACAGCAATAATCCCTCGTATGACTTTCGTTTATTTCGTTTATGGTAAATGATTAAGATGATAATGATGATGTTCGATGTCAATCGATTATATGTATGTTGAGTTGATGCAGTGATTCAATGATGATATCCTACATCTGGCCATCCTGTAGTTCGTCCGACTCGGGCGAATCACTTATTCAACCATCAACTTCTCTTCTCCATGGTTTCATGAATTCACTGCTTGTTGTTGTTTTGTTTGGACCCTCAGAAGATTGCGAGCATTTTTTAACTGTGTATTGATTGTTTCTTCCTCTGCTAACAACTTCATATGAACCTAAAAAGAGAGAAGAAAGTTTTCGACCTGTTAAAACTTGAGTTCTTTTAATGGCGACAATGTCACCAAGTTCAAAATTTTGAGCAGCTTTGCGTTTTTTATTGAACGTAGTCTTATTTTCAGCTTGAACTTGCTCTATTTGAAGTCGTGCTTCCAGTCGAATCTTATCCCTTTCTTCGTCCAAATTTCGTAAAAGTTCCTGCTTTATCATGTCATTCAGCTCCATGTCTTCTTTTTTTCTGATAGAAAAACCAAACAATACCTCGAATGGAGTCCGCTGCAAAGACCTCTGCATAGTGCAGTTGATTGACATCTGGACCTTGGGAACAAATTTGAACCATTTCTCCGGTGATTCAGTTGAAAGTCTTCTCAAAACATCGATAATAACTCGGTTGGTTCTCTCGGCTTGTCCGTTACTCCTTGGCATTCCTGTGGTGATAAGAACATGCTTAATATTTTCTTCTTCACAAAACTTGCGAAATGTTTCTGAGATAAAAGCACCACCACGATCAGTAATGATTCGGCGAGGATTTCCAAATAGCTGCTGCTGTCCCTGGAGACGTCGTACAACTTCTTCAGCATTTAAAGTTTTGGTCGGATATATCCAAGTATACTTAGAAAAACCGTCCACAGCTGTTAAGATATATTTGTTTTGTTTTTGTGTCACGTCAATGGGGCCTATGTGGTCTAGATGCAACGTGTCAAGTGGTAGACCGCCTTTATCAAGTTGCTCAATGTATCCTTCCTGTTTGCCTCCTTTCTGATTCGCTGAAATACATTTAATGCAATTTGTTATACAGGTTTGGATTTTTTCTTTAACTTTAGGAATATAAAATTCTTGCATAACGGAACTTAACGTCTTTTGGAGTCCAAAATGTCCTTCTTCGTGTTTGAGTTTAATTACCTCTTTTTACATGCTTCTTGGAACCACTAATAGTTCAAATCCATTTACAAATTTGAATAAAAACTCACCCTTCATGAGGAAATTTTCATACTCTCCTTGCTTCAGTACCTCCTTTTTCCCACTGTTTGGCGAAATGCTATACCATCGGTGACAACCTTGAATCTTGTTCCAAGGAGATAGACGCGAAACTTTTCCAATGCTTTGTAAACAGCAAAAACCTCCAACACATAGCTGTGCATTTTTTGTTCGGATAGACTGTTCTTGCGGCTATAATAATAAATTGGATGAAATTTTTTGTCATCACCTTGCTGCAGCATTATCGCTGACTTGCATCCGTGTGAACTTCTGTGATCCCATTTTGTTTGTAAATAGCTAACACAGGGTTTTTTATTAGAGAATCTTTCAGATCGTGAAAAGCTTTGCGCTGCTGGGAGGAAAATTGAAATTTAAAATCTTTTTTAGTTAAATCAGAAAGAGGTTTAGCTATCACCGAGTAGTTTTTAATATACTTCCTAAAAAAACCACTCAATCCAAGAAAAGCTTGCACATTCTTCACATTTTTAGGCTCTGGAAAATTTTGTACAGCATTTATGTTGGCGGGTGATGGGCTTATTTTGCCATCCTCAACAACGTGTCCCAAAAATTTCACCTTACGCTGCAAAAATCTGCATTTGGACCAGTTTATTTGTAGGGTATATTCGGCGGCTGTGTCCAACACCATTCTCAGCTTTTCCAAATTTTCATCTTCAGTTGCTGCCCATATGATTAAATCATCTACATAGATGTCAACGATGCCTTTACTCACCAAAGCTCGAGAGATCGACTTAATAAAGCATATGAATGCTGCAGGAGAATTCGTCATTCCAAATGGTGCAAAGTTGAACTCATGGAGGTCTACATCTGTCACAAATGCAGTATATTTTTTGCTGGTTTCTGCAACTGGGACGTGAAAATACCCATTTCCAAGTTCTAGTGTTGTGTAGACCTTTGCTCCCTGTAAATTATCAATTATGTTTTCAGCTATAGGATGAGGAAATCTAACTTTAATAGTTTTTGAATTTAATCGGCGATAATCAATACAAACTCTTGGGCTGCCGTCTTTTTTGCTTACAATAACCACTGGGCTGCTAAAAGTCGAAGACGATGGCCTAATAATTCCGTCTTCAAGCCATTTTTCAACTTGCTGCTTCACCACTTTTTTTTCACTAATCGAAGGGCGGCGGGGTTGGCAATAAATAGGTGTTTCATCTTCCAGCATTACAGTCATTTCAGTCGGACATTTTCTTTTTGGGTTCGGCTTATAGTTTTGGACCAGGCGTTTAACATCAGCTGCATATTTGATTGGTGCATCAACTTCGGCATTCTCATTAACATCGATCTGCATAACGAAATTAAGTTCATCCTGCTTGTAAAAAATCGCACCATTTTTGTCAAAAATAACCCTGGCTTTGGAAATGATGTCATTGCCTATTATAACATCAAAATTTATTGCAGCTGTTGGCACTACTAATATCGACGAATCTATGCTAACATCATCAATAATTACCATACCATAGAAGCTTCCAATAGTTCTGACTTTTGCCGATGCCAATCCAACAAGACCTATATGTGTTGCGGCCAAACAGGTCATCTTAAGCTTACGAAAAGCATCTTCTCGCGTCAGTGATACTTGAGCACCAGTGTCTATTAACGCCTGAAATGACAAATTATTAATAATCACGTTTTTAGAATTTAATACTGAGATTGTATTTGCTGCTTTTGGTTGATTTTTGTTTGGACATGTGGGTGCCATGTGTCCAGCTCCGTTGCATGAAAAACATTTTGTTTGAGATTTACAATCTTTTCGTTGGTGCTCCGTTGACCCACAATTGAAACAACGATACGGACGATGATTTTGATTCTTTTTATTCGCTCCACCACTGCTTCGAAATTTGTCGGCTCCTACGTTTCTGCTGCTGATGTTGTTGCCACCAAAACCACCAAAATTACCAACACCACTTGAATTACCAGCTTTGCAAACCCTCTCATATACCTCATACTGCTCCTTCAGCTGCGCTATAGTTTTACAGTTGTACAACAACATTTTACCTTCGCCAGAACCTGGAGTACCACTCACGATGTACCAAATAAGGGAACTTTCGCCAATCTCTGCAAGTTGACCCAGCTCCTGCATCTTGTAGACGTACTCACGAAAACGCTCACTCTTGTTCATCTTTCTGGTCTGTAATTTGTTATAAATTTCAGCTTTACAGACTGGCTTTTCAAACTCTGTGCACAGCTTTGTCTTAAAGTCAGCATACGAAGAACATTTGCACGTGCGAATGAAAATGCGTGCAGATTCAGAAAGTTGTTTTTTTGCAAAAATATATTTCTCTATGTCGGACCAGTTCAAAAGATCAGCGAGTTCCTCAACTTCTGCTAGCCACGTTTTGAATGAAACGTTGTCATCGCCACTGAAAGTAGATAAACAAATGTTCGATGTCTTTTACTCCGATGCGCCATCATCTGTTCGCTCTTCTGCTCCAGATCTACTTGATTATTCTTGCTCTCAAACTCGGATTTACTTTTCTCCTCCAACGCCTTATCAAGTCTATCAACCAGCACTGCTTTTACACATGTAATATCTAAGCCAAGACTTTCAAGTTTTTCTTTTAATTGATCGACAGTGAGATTTTTCGACATTATAGAAAAATTATTATTATTTTTTTTTTTTGGTTGAGCCCCCAAATATGTAGGAATCAAAAGGCTTCTTTCTTATTTATTAAGGTTTATTATAAGTAATTCATTTAAACAGTTTTAATTTAATATTTTAATTTAGTAATAGAGATTGCAAAAACAACTTATTAACAGCCGATTTAAGTTGAACGGCTTAAGACAAAAACAGCAATAATCCCTCGTCTGACTTTACGGCTTTTTATATCATTCGTTTATGGTAAATGATTAAGATGATAATGATGATGTTCGATGTCAGTCGATTATATGTTAAGTTGATGCAGTGAGTCAATGATGATATCCTACATATGTACAAAATATATTAAATACATTTTCTTGTAGAAGTAAAAATCCAACCATACATTGTTTTGTTATAATATTTCCAACAAATTAGAAGCGTTTTCGACGGCGTCATATTTCATACATATTTTCTCAGGAAACACTTTGTTGATAAATGAAAATCCATTTCTTAGATTTTTCTAAATTATCGCGAAGTACATGAAGATTTGAATTTATATACATATGCAGTAATGAATAAGTACAGATCAATTTGTAACACTATCAAAAAAAAATAAGTATCCATTTGTATGCAATATGGTTTACTATTTCGGTGACATTATACAAAAAAGATAAGCATAAGATACAAATTAAGATCATACATTGTATACGTGTTACTGTAACGGCTTTTACACCGAACGCCAGAGGCAAAATTAGTTTTTACTAACACTTATCAGTCTATTTTGGGAAATTCATGCTATCTTTTTAAATTATAGCCTATGTCTTTTGATCATAACTATATTATTGTAAAGTTTCTTTAGGATATAAAATTAAAAGCTCCAGATCATTCGAAGAGTTTGTGACATATTTTTAAAGTCTTTAGCTACAGCAAATAGGCTCTATGATCTCCCTACATGAGAACATGCCACGAATATATTAATTATCCGCATAAAGAAAAGTGTAGCAATCATAAAACATTTTCTTAAAGTCGTAAAATTTTCCACGCACTAGACGCTTTTGATAAATGGCTGAATGATGTCACACGTTTTTTTATGTTGTTCAATTGACAAACTGAAGACTTGGATTTTGTTCAAGTTTTTTTTATTATTTTGACCAGCTTAATTCTAAGTATATCTTTTTACACGTGTTAGCCTTTTTTGAGTGAAAAAGCGATTAAACCCAAAAGCAAGGAGTGTTGCTTTTTGCTTTTTTTGGCCATTACTACATAATATATTAAAAACTAATTAATGCCTATATTCAAAGTGGATATATTTTACATACTTACTAATAATATTTACTTAATAATACTACAATAAAAGAAAACTAGATGTTTTGATACAAAAAATACATTATTAATTTATTCTAAACTTTTCATAAAAGTTAATTTTAAATTATAAAACATATTAAATTAAGTTTGTACAAAAATGTACAAGAAGAACGAGTTCCAACTTTTGTTTCTATTTTCTCTTCTAGCATAATATGTTACATTATGTACATACGATATTCTACGATATTAGCTTCTTTTTGTCCTCTGCTGCGGGTTTTTTGACTTGAGATTTTTTTCCAAACACCATATCAGCAAACAATCCAGCAAATACTAGAACCGCTCCAAGCCATTGCCTGGGAATCAATAGGTTTCCAAAGAATATCACGGAAAAAAGCACTGTGAAAAATTTTCTCGTTGTTGTCACTACTGAACAGGCCAAGGGACCAAAACCAGCTACCATTAGAAAGATAAACAGTTGACCGAGAGCACCAGCCAAAGCTAAAGTAGCCAAGTGAGTTAATAACTGAGGATGTCGCGAGGCGAACAATATGAAATCTTTGCCTTCTCCTGAAATTCAAAAAAGGAGATTATTTTAAAATTAAAAGGATCAATATACATAAAAATGTGGGCTTTTTCAAGAGCGCAGATATTGTATATAAAAAGCGATATCAGTGCTAAGTGATTACAAGGTAGGTGCTGCATATAATGTTTTCCAACATTAACTGGGAAAACATACATTTATTACCAGAGGAGTTTACAAATACACGCGACTACAATATACAGCACATATGTATGAATTGAATTAATAAATGGGGTACTAATGCACTGTGACCTAAAAAACTTTAAATACTTTATTTAATTATTGACCTACCACTTCTACAGCTTCAGATCAAGATTGGTTAGGTAGGTAATCTTTAAACTATTAAATAATTTGTTTTTTCTAAGGGTAACTACACTTGATTTTCTATCTTACAATATTATAAAATATATCATAGAAAGGTTTGTCATAAATTTCGGGATTCAAGTTTCTAGTATCTGATTGGTCAGTAGTCAAAAAATTGTCATTTAATCAAGACACATTTTTTTGGAAAGTTAGTTAGAAAAACTTTCTTTACTACCAAGTCAAGTCTATTTAGTAGAAATTATGAGCCGATTATATTTTTGTATTCTACATACTTAAAACTGAAATTCCTTGCTTTGTGATTTATTTATTTTCTAATCAATTTCATTTAAAGTTTTACATAAAAAGGTTTATTGTCAGTTTAAAAAAAAACTTGATGAGGTATTATTTTTTGTAGATGTTTTGGAATTTTCTAAAGGTACAAAGAACTGAAGGTACATTTTATTGAAGTCCCAAGTTTACTCTAAAATTGATTTCAAAAAAATATTTAAACTTTTTGAAAGATTTTTAAAGTATATTGACAAGAGGAAAAACAAGAATGGAAGACCATTCTTAAAGTAAACAAATTAAAAATCATAGGATTTTATACTTTACATTCCTTGATATTACTTTAATCATTTTTAATTAATGATTTTGAAATTTTGAAAATTTTCAATGTTTTCGCCTTTTTTGTTATCCAAATAATAGACAAAATAAAAATATCAAGTACCATATCATGGGGCTTTTTGTTATCTTGCAGCCGTAGTTTAAGGTAGATTGACTTTTATGATAGAGACCTAGCTCTTATGCCAAAAGGGTATATGATTTAGCCTAGATTGCCTGCATATGGCTAGAATATTATGGTTAAATAGGCTAGTTTGATACATTTTTTTCTTGCTGTAAGATAGTTTTAAATCAAAACAACCTCATGTTAGCTTATATCAGCGGACTCAAAACTAAAAGATATTACTCTTATTTCCAGTGCGTATCTCCAAAAACAGACACTTTTGTTTGTTAATGTATTTCCTATTCCACTGTACACATATTTGTACCATCTCTGAATTCATGCCCAAATTAAAATCTGCTAAGATATTAGCAAAAACATAAATATGAATTATTTTATATTCATACCCGTTACAATCATAGCTGAACCAAGCATCATAGAACTCCAGAAGTTCATTGATAACATCATTTGCTGTCCAGAAGGTGCACTTGAAGAACGCATGCGTTCTTGAACAGCTCCAGTAAGTCCATCCATGGCAAGGCTTAGCAATAGAAGCAGTTCTCCAAGACCTGTTTTTTCTTGAACCATATTTGGGTTAACTTTTCCTTCCTTGTACATAAAAAGTACTACCCCTGCTACAATGGTCAAAACACAACCGTACCGTGTCCACGAATATGATTTTCTTCCTAAGAGCACGCCTAGAATCATCACGGGAATGGGTTTTGCGGATTTTCCAACTACCTGAGTAGGATATGGCACCCACCGCAATGCCATATTTGAACTAACCATCGCCAGAAGGTATGTGAGCGAACAAACGGCATAGTAACTAGTTGGTGTAGTGTCATCCTTTTGGGGTTTAGTTAGCAGCATTCCTAAAAGTTTTATATAAATAAAAAAAGATATATTTTATATACCAAAGATAGTCACCTTTGGCAAAAAGGGCATTACAAAAGCACTGCACACAGACCATGGCCAGCGCGCAAGTGAACCTCTCGCCTTTTGTTCCATCTTCATTCTTAGTTTCACCATATCGTCCTCTTGTGATTTTCTCCTGGATTATTCCGTAATAGAAATAACAAAAAAATATTCCCACAGAATAGACGATAAACTTATATCTATCATTAATCATTTTATGCAAGCCAACAATTTTTAGTTTTTACAGTTTTAAAGTAAGCCACGTCGGGGTTAATGAATAAAATATAGATAAATTACACTCGTCGAATAATGAGTGTTAGTAGTTACCAGTCAAAGGAGCTATTATCACAATATTAAATTATTTGTATATTTATTTAACTTAATATTTAAGTAGTTATATTAGAAATAAAAAAAAAATGAATAACTCTGCCTTTGCGGTACACGTCAGTGGTTGATGCGAAACCAGAAACACTCAATTAGCAAGATGGGAACTTAGAGTGACATTTCGGATTGACTTCAAGCTGAACTAAATATGAGAAAGTGTGCGTAAGACACACTCAGGCCAATCAAATTGCTTCATTTTGAAAGTTCCATGGGTGCGTTCGAAAATAAAGAAATCCTAACCAGCAGAATCTCAAGTGCTGACAATAAACTGGAGGATATGCATATCTTTTTAGTTTCAATTCGAATAAAAGTTGTTAGTTGTAAATTTAATAAAGTAATAAAGTTGAACAAAACCATATTTGGTAATTGAAATTATTTGCGAATACAATATTCGTTGGTTTTTGTGATTGGTATGTTTCTAAATTGCAATTTTAGTCTTTGAAATAGTCGCAAAAGCCATTTGAACAAAATTGAAAACGATATCGTATAGAAGGAATTTCAATATTTTCGTAAATATAATAATATAAGACAATAATAAATACAAAATTGTATTGTGTTTTTCGTTCGAAGTCTAAAGAAAATGAAACTGAAAAACATGTCATTCCTAAATTAAAAATCAACGCAAACTAAAATGATGAAAAATAAACTATAACTACTTAATTGAGAAATTTGAATGAGTCATTTTTTTATTTTTCCGAAAATACAGAAATCTCTGAGATCTCAGAATTATAAATATAATATAATATAATATAATATAATATATTCGGTTTTATGTCTGCTTTGATGCATTGAAAACGCAAAACTATATTTAAGCAAAAGTTTAATTTAATAAAAGAAACAAGAAAAGAATGATTTGCGTAAGAAGGTTCTAGACAAAAAGAATGAAGTGACATATTCAGTCGTTTGGTATTCAAAAAGTAATACAAAAAAAAATATATAAATGGTAATTGTTCTGTCACTGGCAGGGCATTGGCAGAGCGCTGGTTGATATTTCTCTTAGTTCTAACATGCTTTAGCTTTAAGGTGGCGTTGGAAGTTTTATATAAACAGTTAGTAAAAAAACTGCAATAGCTTATGTCTATGTATCCACTAGCTGCCGCCTCCGTAAAAGCCACGATGATAGTAATAAGTTTTATATACAAAGCTGTCATTCTGGTGGAAGTCGAATAAGTCTTGGAGACTTACGAATCCTGATAATTTTAAACAGACGGAAAGAGAGAATGACAAACCTGTATTAAGGAGAGACTGAGTGAATAAGGAGAACACATTTGTTTTAAGGAATATTCATAAAAAAACGTACAATATAAAAGTGATATTATTTTTATTTATATTATTATTATTATTATTATTATTATTATTATTATTATTATTATTATTATTATTATTATTATAATAATTATTATTATTATTATTATTATTATTATTATTATTATTATTATTATTATTATTATTATTATTATTATTATTATTATTATTATTATTATTATTATTATTATTATTATTATTATTATTATTATTATTATTATTATTATTATTATTATTATTATTATTATTATTATTATTATTATTATTATTATTATTATTATTATTATTATTATTATTATTATTATTATTATTATTATTATTATTATTATTATTATTATTATTATTATTATTATTATTATTATTATTATTATTATTATTATTATTATTATTATTATTATTATTATTATTATTATTATTATTATTATTATTATTATTATTATTATTATTATTATTATTATTATTATTATTATTATTATTATTATTATTATTATTATTATTATTATTATTATTATTATTATTATTATTATTATTATTATTATTATTATTATTATTATTATTATTATTATTATTATTATTATTATTATTATTATTATTATTATTATTATTATTATTATTATTATTATTATTATTATTATTATTATTATTATTATTATTATTATTATTATTATTATTATTATTATTATTATTATTATTATTATTATTATTATTATTATTATTATTATTATTATTATTATTATTATTATTATTATTATTATTATTATTATTATTATTATTATTATTATTATTATTATTATTATTATTATTATTATTATTATTATTATTATTATTATTATTATTATTATTATTATTATTATTATTATAAACTTCCCATAGGAAGTTATTGATCGGTCCGATTTGTCGAATTGAAGATTTTGACATTTCTCGACGTTTCAAGGTCGCTAGAGTCTAAATAAAAGATTTTTAGAGAGATGTCTGAGCGTGCGTGTGTACGTACGTTCGTACGTCCGTACATCCGTACGTCTGTACGTCTGTACGGCTGTACGTCTGTACGTCTGTACGTCTGAACATCTGTACGCCTGTGCGTCTGTACGTCTGTACATCTGTACATCTGTACATCTGTACGTACAGACGTCCGTACGTTCGGAAAGTTTTCTTCGTCGTCCATAGCTCAAGAACCAGTGGAGATATCGACTTCAAATAAATTTTGTTGTACAGATAATAGTGCAGATAAAAATTATAATATAAAAAGTATACCAGCAATTAGAAACAATAGAGTTGGTAGAGCTAGTGCTGGTATAATGTGTGGCATAAAAAATACTGGCTTTGATAATATTATTAAATATAAAATCTGCGAGAATTATATAGTAATTGACATCACTTATGATACAAAACATTTTCAAATTCTACCTATTTATTTAAATTATAATGAATCATGAAAATATGATGATTATCGGAGACTTAAATGGTCGTATAAGTGACTTTCAGAATTCGGTCTTAAATAACTTCCACTTTTCTAGCGAAAGAAAATCTTTTGACAATGGCCTAAATCAAAATGGGAAACTTTTATTAGAATTGATTGAAGACTTTGTTTTTTTCGTTTTAAATGGAACATCTCAAAATTACTCTAACGGAAACTTTACTTTCGTGTCTGCTCAGGGTTGCTCTGTAATAGACTACTGTCTTATTAAAGGTGAATGGCTAAGTATAATTGATGACTTTGAGACCTATCCAGCTAATTATTCGTCTCATCTCCCTATAATTGTCTTTTGCAAATTAGAAAATCTATTAGTAAATCTACAAACAACCGGAAATGATAAATTAAAATGGAATGAAAGACATGCAAATAGATATAAAATTAAACTTAATCATCAGCTAGTTACGATGCCAAGTGTGACATCTGACTCTATAGATTCTATAACTAACATAGTTTCTTCAGTGATTAGACAGTCTGCAGAACTTTCTTCCCAACGTAGAAATACCTTTCAGTCTGTATGGTACGATGAAGAATACAAAAAAGTAGGAGAAAATCTTTTGCTTTCTTAAAACTATATAGAAAAACAAATAGCGCGGGTTTTAAATCACTGTATTTACAATCAAACCAAGAATACAAAAGGTTATGCAATCTCAAAAAAGAACTTTATTTAAAAAACACGGCTTCTAAGCTCGTTGAATGCAAGGACTCGAAATCTTTTTGGAAGACAGTACAAGTGTTGAGTGGGCGGAATAGGAGGGTATTGTACACAATTGATGAAAATCTACTTGCAAATTATTTTGAAACTCTACTTCTGCCTAACCCTAATCTAAACACAATGAGCTTTGCATTCCCCAATGTCATTATTCGTGAACTGGATTCCAATCTCACAATGGTTGAACTAGTAACTGCTTAAAAAAAAAATGAAAAATAACAAAGCATCTGGATCTGATGGGATCCCAGTAGAGTTTTATAAACATGCTACTCCTGAGTTTTTGGAATATCTGTTAGAACTTTTAAATAGAATATTCATTGAAGAGATAGTGCCTGAAAATTTTCGTCTGTCTCGAATTACAGCCATTTTTAAAAAAGGTAACCGTGATTTGCCAGAGAACTATAGAGGAATTGCTGTGCTTAACCCATTAAGAAAACTGTTTACACAAATACTCTATACTAGACTTACGACCTGGGTAGAAGATAATAATATGATTAGTTGCTTTCAAGCTGGTTTTCGAGCCAACCTTTCAGCTATTGATCAAATTTTTGTACTCAGCACGACTGCTAGGCGTTTTATTGATAAAAAAAAGAACTTATATGCTTTTTCGTTGATTTAAAAGCGGCTTTTGACACTATTAATAGGAGGTCCTTATCTACTACTTATCTACTAAATTTATCAGAGTCTACGAAAAAATTCTCGAAAACATGATGGCATCTGTTCAGAATGGTAGAAAAGTATCTAGAGAATTTAGTTGTGAAGCAGGTGTCCCTCAAGGATGTGTTCTAAGTCCTATCATGTTTGCACTGTATATGAAAGATGTCGAAAACAGTATACCTGGGGGAGTTAAGTTCGGGGATATTACTCTTAAAGTCTTGCTTTATGCTGACGATCTAGTGATTTTATCAGACAGTCCGCTTACTCTACAGCTCCAGATTAACAAGCTAAAACAGTTCTATGATCAATGGGATCTTAGAATAAATACCACCAAATCCAAAATAATGGTTTTCAGATCTCGAAATAGATCAATTGGCTATGGGCGGAATTGGACTTTAGATGGTGAGATAATTGAGGTCGTAAATGAATTTAAGTATCTTGGGTATACAATGACATATAATCTGAACATTCAAACCTTTATAAAAGAAAGAACAACCGCTGCAAAAATTGCAATAAATACAATGTGGTCCCAGTTCTTCGCAAATAAACTCGTAGATCCAATTTCAAAATTCAAAGCATTCAATGCCACCGTGAATACTTGTTTTTGCTATGGTAATGAAGTATATGGTTTCGAACAGTTGGAGGAAATGGAAAATATACAGAGGTATTTTTTCAAGCGAATTTTTAGGTTACCTATCAACACTCCTAATTATGCTATCCACCTAGAGTCAGGCTTACCTCAAATTTTCTTGAAAAACTTAAAGGCTAACGCCGATTTTATGATCAAAGTTAGTCCGACCAAAACTTGCAAAAAAGACTCCTTAAAATTTGTTTTAGTTGTGGATATAGTCCTGTCAAAAACTAGTATGATCTTGCTGTAGCACATAACCTTTCAATATCATTGCCAGTGGACAATGTGGAAGCATTAAAAAATGCATTATATGAATGTATCTCTGTTATAGATGACTCGATGTTTAGGCTTTGTGTTGCGCGAGAGACTGCATCAACATCCAGGAATATATACAGACAACTTAATCTGAAACTTGGTGAAGGAAACTATTTTAGAGAAGAGTTTACAGTTTCTGAAATGAGCTTGATCTTCAAGATCAGAACGGAAATGCTCGATTTGAATTATAGACCACATAGAACAGACTTAAACCCTGTGTGTTCCCTTTGCAACCTTGGTCAAAACGAAGATGTTTTGCATTTTTAGCACTTTGTCCAATATTACAGGAAATCCGAAGCACGATAAACAAAAACAAAAAGGTATGCTCATTAGATACACCGAATTCGCCATCTTGCCTATGCTGTGACGTCATCGTCATCTGCTAGTTTGACAAGCGAGTACGTTTATTGGAAATTTTCAATTGGTTTTTAATATTTTATTTGTTTTCCGGTTTAAAATTGAATTTTAAAATTTAAAAATGGTTGTTTGTGCTGTGTTAGGGTGTAATAATACACCAGACAGAAAAAACAATGAAAAAACATTGAAATATCACTATTTCCCGAGAGACGCTAAAATGTGCAAATTGTGGATTAGTGCTTGTGGGAACAAAAAAGAATATTCTTTAAAAAACAGTCGTGTTTGTTCCGAGCATTTTATTGAGAGTGACTATACACTTAAAGATATACTTTTAAATGTTCCTATGCATAAGAGAGCTTTAAGGAAAGAATCTGTGCCGTCAAAAAAATTGCCTAATGAACTTGAGCTATCTGCGAGGGACAAGAGACAAGAAATACGAGAAAGCAAAAGGATCGTTAATGACTGTCTATCTGCTTTCGAAAAGTAATTTGAAATAAACTCTTATCGCTATTATTTATTTAATCATGTTCAATACCTACAGTTGTCAAAACCCCTCGACAAGTAACTTTGTCCCGGGAAGTCCACAAAAGGAAGAATTTTGTGAAGAGCAAGATCAGGAAAATTGCTTGTATTACACAAATGGTAGCACTCAGACAGAGTAAGATATACTTGGGAATAATTTTAAGTTACCTAAAATATTATTTTATTTTATTCTGTTTTTTAAAAATAGAGTTGAATACAACTGCAGCAAGGAACTCAAAATTATGGAACTGGAAAGACAAGTCAGCAGATTGAAGAACAGTCTAAAGCGGAAGAACCAGCAGGCACAAAAAGATGAGGCTATGAGAACGGCTATGAGGACATCTTTAAAAAGGATATTTACATCTACCCAATCAGATCAATTGGAGCATCCCAATAAGAAGGCACGCTGAAAAGCTGAGGATATTTCTTCAGCAATGTCCTTATATTCAGCTGGTGCCAGATCCTACAGGCTACTCCGCAAACGAAATTTCCCCCTGCCCGCCCCTTCAACTTTGCGTAGATGGGCCAAACAAATCGAAATAAAACCAGGTATTTTAAACAAAATAATTCAATTGATGTCTAAGTGGGACTATGAACAAAATGAGCGGCTATGCGTGCTCTCATTTGACGAAGTTAAAATCAAATCAACTTATGAATACGACAAGGCTAATGACATTGCGATGTGTCCAAAAAAATATGCACAAGTTGTTATGGTAAGAGGGCTGGTCAAAAACTGGAAGCAAGTGGTCTACTATGATCTTGATGCACCCATGACTGCAACTATTTTAAAATTTATTATTTCTAAGCTAGAAGAAATATGTTTTACAGTCATAGCTGTAGTTTCTGACATGGGGCCAACAAATGTTTCTTTGTGGAGAGAACTTTCCATTTCGGAAAACCAGCCTTTTATTTTTCATCCATGCAACCCTATGAAAAAGATATTTTTCTTTGCAGATATTCCACATATGATAAAACTTTTAAGGAATCATTTCATTGATACTGGGTTTGTCCTTAACGGAAAAATAATTAACGTCGAACCAGTTAAAAAACTCCTTGGCTTAGAAAAAGATGATTTAAAAATTTGCTTCAAAATTTCTAATAAGCACCTTGAGGTACGACGTAGTGACCGGCAGAAAGTTAAATTTGCCACTCAGCTGTTGTCACATTCAGTTTCCGCATCCATAAGACGATGTATAACTTTGGGAAAATCATTTCCACCTAATTCCTTAGAGTGTGCTGATTTTCTGAAGGCTACTAATGACTGGTTTGATATTTTCAATTCAAAATGTCCATCCATTGACTCTAGGCCAAGGATGAGAGCTTTTGGATTAGCCTTAGATGACCAGCGGGTAATAATTAACACTATGACTGAAAATATACGCAATATGCGAACACCGACTCGACGCTCACTTCTCCCTTTTCAAAAGGGAATTTTGCTAAGCAATGCATCTCTGCCTCTTCTATTAGATTACGTAAGTTTTAATCATAGTTTAAAATATATAATTACTAATAGACTTAATCAGGATGACTTAGAGCTCTTTTTTGGAGTTATTAGATCTAAGGGTGGTCTTCATGACCATCCAACACCATTAGAATTTAAGTATAGGTTACGTTCCTGCATTTTGGGTAAGCATTTTATATTCAATAAAACATATATGTTCGTGCTGTCTTTAGTTATTAGTTGGTGGAAGTTTTATTAACAAAATGATGTACCTTATAATATAACTTACTAACAAAATAAACAAACAATTGCTATTCTCTAACATAAAGTTAACTTATCTTTTCAGGAAGGTCGGATGCCACGCAACAAGTGAGTGACTACAGCAACGTCGAAAGAAGAGACGAGGACCACTACGACGATAATCAACTAATAGCACAAATGCTTTCTAAAGTGTTGGAATCAAAAATGAATCCAGAAGCTGCTGATGTTGAAGAAGACGAATCGCCAACAGAAGAAGAGGAAGAAATTTCATCACTTGAATTCGACGAGTTGAAAGAAGACGCTATTGAATACCTCGCAGGATTTCTTATAAAAAAATGTAAAGTGCCGAACGATCCTTATACATCTTGCAGCTTTACTTGGGTGGATCAAAAGTCGGAAGGTGGACTTAAGAAACCCAACGAAACATTCCTTAAAAATGTTACAATTTTGGAAAGTATTTTTATGAAATACAATAAGGAACATCTGTACACAGAAGGGAAGTTCATGGAAAAACATTTAAAAAAAGCTGAAGCTGTGCCTCTAGATATAAGTGTAAAAAAACTATTTTTTAAGTGTAGACTGTATTTTAGAATTAAGCATTTAAACAAATTATTTTTAACTCAAATTAACTGTAAGGATAGAAAAATAATAAAAACAATACAATGAAATGGTATTCTTTTCTTCCATCGTATATCCGAACCAGATGACGATGACGTCACATTACATCTGTCAAAACACAATGAGCATACCTTATATCTGTTTATCGTGATCCGAAGGCTCTACTTTTATTCTAGTTTTCTTTCCCAAGAGGAATGTGTCGGTGTACTAAACGGAGATCGTGGCTGGAAGCCTCTTATACGCTATGTCTCACATGCAAGAAAATATCGAAACGAGTGTTTGAATTTGTTTTGAGGTGTAACAAGATGTTAAAGTGATTGTATCCTCTCCTTTTTTTCGTTTTAACCAAACTAAAAGCCCTTAAAATTAAAAAAAAAAACTTGAGAAATATGCGGTTCTTCTTCCTATTTTTTGCTTTTTTTTTTCTCACTTACAAATCATTATCTGTTTTAGCTAAACTAAAAGCCCATTACCAATATTTTTCTTTTTTCTTTAATTTTTTTGTAAAAAGTCACACTTTTTATTGAAGATATAACTACATGTTATTGCTTTTTTATACTATATATACATATATCAAAATATATTTTAATGATGAACATTATTCCATATGGTTCAAAGATTCTTTTTTTTTTGTTTTGACTAAACTAAAAGTCACATTATGAAAATAATAATTAAAATTTTTTTTTTTTAATATTTATATTTACATATTTTTAACTATGAAACTTATTTTGTGAAATATTCTCTCTTTTTACTCAAGTATTGTATTTTTTTTTGTTTTTTATTTAATTAGTTTTTTTCCGGCAGACGGCTTATAAAGCCATGCTTTGTATATCTTTTATTATGAAATATTGTACTTATAAGAAAATTGAAAAAAAAAAATAAAGAACTTAGCTATCTATCTATCTATCTATCTAATAGTGCAGAAAGATGCAGAAAGGGCTCTCAAGAAAATTGCGTAGGTGGTTTTTTTCCTTAGCAGTTTAAAAAAAAGGTAAAAATTTTGGTTAACCCTAAATATCTCACGAACCAATAACGCTAGAGACTTGAATTAAATTTTATATTATATATTGTAACGTAATACAAAACAAGTATATTTTTGGAAAAAAAAAATTCAATTAACGGTTTTTATTATAAATCAAAAAAACTGAAACAAAATATTTGTCACCTTGAAAATTGTACCAACAAAAAATGACTTTATCTCCAAAACAATATTGTGCAACGAAAAATAACGTTTTCAACATCTGGTAAAATTTTGAGAAAAATCCAATCGACAGTTCTTTTTATAAAAAATAAAAACCTAAAAAAAACATTGCTCAAAGTTTGTAACAATTGAATTACGACTCAAATATCTTTTCAAAAATGTGAGATTTTGGCTTCCAATTTATTTTATCTTATAAGAAATATTGTTTTCAACATTCGGTAAAATTTTGAGAAAAATCGAATTGACAGTTTTTTTACAAAAAATAAAAACATAACGCAAAAATTAGTAAAAGTTGGTAAAAATTGATTTTCGACTCAAATAACTTTTCAAAAATTTGAGACATTGGCCTTAAACTAATTTTTTTTAATATTGTTTTTAACATTCAGTAGCATTTTGAGAAAAATCGAATTGACAGTTTTTTTACAAAAAATAAAAACCTAAAAAAAAAAATTAACAAAAGTTGGTAAAAATTGATTTTCGACTTATTATCTTTTCAAAACTTTGAGATATTGGCTTTAAACTAATTTTATCTTATGAGAAATATTGTTGTCAACATTTAGTTAAATTTTGACAAAAATCGAATTGACAATTTTCTTACAAAAAATGAAAACCCAAAAAAAAATTAATAAAAGTTGGTAAAAATAGATTTTCGACTCAATCATCTTTTTTAAAATTAAAAATATTAGCTTCAAACTAATTTTATCCTATAAGAAATATTGTTTTGAACATTCGATAAAAGAGAAAAAATCAAACTGGCAGTTTTTTAACAAAAAAATTAATACCTCAAAAAAGCATTACTAAAAGTTCATAAAAATTGATTTTCGGCTCAAATATCTTTTTTTAAATTAAAAATATAGGCTTCAAACTAATTTTACTCACAGAAAATATAATTTTCGACATTCAATACATTTTTTATTAAAATCCAACAGTCAGTTTTTTCATAAAAAAAAATAAAATCTACAAAAAATAGTACGCAAATTTGGAAAAAATTGATGTTCTGTTCTCGATATCTCGTGAAAAAATTGATTTTCGGCTCAAATATCTTTTTTTAAATTAAAAATATAGGCTTCAAACTAATTTTACTCACAGAAAATATAATTTTCGACATTCAATACATTTTTTATTAAAATCCAACAGTCAGTTTTTTCATAAAAAAAAAATAAAATCTACAAAAAATAGTACGCAAATTTGGAAAAAAATTGATGTTCTGTTCTCGATATCTCGTGAACAGTAGAATTTGTTGACTTCAAATTAATTTCATTCATATAATTTGTATTTGCTTATATTAGAAATAAAAACTTTTAAGAAACTTTTAAAATTGGTAAAAATTGGTTTTCGAATAAAAATCTCGTTAGGAAGAATTGATTTTGAAATCAAACTATTTCATCATATGTTGTTGGTGATTTTTAAATTTTTTAGAATAATTTAACTGATAACTTTTTTAACAAAGCACAAAAACCTTTTAAGCAAGACAAATCGACAGACGAGATGGGAAGTTATCAGTGTGGGTCGCATCCCAGCCTCTTTTTATTATTATTATTACTATTATTATTATTATTATTATATTATTATTATTATTTTATTATTATTATTATTATTATTATTATTATTATTATTATTATTATTATTATTATTATTATTATTATTATTATTATTATTATTATTATTATTATTATTATTATTATTATTATTATTATTATATTTATTATTATTATTATTATTATTATTATTATTATTATTATTATTATTATTATTATTATTATTATTATTATTATTATTATTATTATTATTATTGTTATTATTATTATTATTATTATTATTATTATTATTATTATTATTATTATTATTATTATTATTATTATTATTATTATTATTATTATTATTATTCTACTATTATTATTTTATTATTTTTATTATTATTATTATTATTATTATTATTATTATTATTATTATTATTATTATTATATTATTATTATTATTATTATTATTATTATTATTATTATTATTATTATTATTATTATTATTATTATTATTATTATTATTATTATTATTATTATTATTATTATTATTATTATTATTATTTTTATTATTATCTATTATTATTATTATTATTATTATTATTATTATTATTATTATTATTATTATTATTATTATTATTATTATTATTATTATTATTATTATTGTTAAAACTATATTTTGTATTTTTACGTAAATGGCAACACAAACATTTGTTAATATTTCATTTTGCAAGTTCCTTCAGTTGCTACAATCGTGTATTCTTTTTCATTTCGTTCACTTGTTAATAAACCTTCGCCTAATACAAACGTCTTTGCCTTTTATTTCCTTAAGTCTAAATTCTAACAGGTTATGGGCCCAGGCCAAACCATTTGCTTTTTCTTAATTGATTTATTTAACTAGTACGTTATTTGATTAAAGTAAACCTGAGATTTATTTCATTTAAAGTAATTATAATAAGCTGATTAAAATGAGTATTCCGGGTTTATTTTCCATCGAGAAATTGGATGACCTCCAATTACGCCTCGTGGTCTGTCCACATGAAGAGCGTTTTAATTCACTCCGATTATTGGAATATAACTTCTGGAAGAGTTGTAAAACGAGAAGGCATGACTGTAGCCGAGAATGCATTGTTTGATGCAAAAGACGAGAAGGCGCTAGCGAGCATTATACTCTGCATCAAACCTACTCAGCTGAACCACGTGCGGCATTGTCTTACTGCGTAATCAGCGTGGGACACAATTAAGGAAATTTTAATCAGCCTTCTGGTCCTGCTCGCAAAGTAACCTTATTTAAAAAGCTTATGATCTAAAATTGTCTGAGGGATCAAGTATGTTGGAGCACGTGAATGAGTTTTGCGAAAACTATAGATAAGCTAGCTGAAATCGAGGTAAATGTGGCCGATGAGTTAATGGTTATTATTCTTCTTTCCAATTTGCCGGAATCTTTTGAGAATTTCGTTGTAGCCATTGAAACTCGTGATGCTTTACCAACTTTAAGTAAGCTCAAGGTTAAATTGCTCGAAGAAGGGGCAAGGAGACGAGAGAGAATTGATAAGACGTCAAGTGTTGGCGAGGGTCATCAAGCATATGTAGCTTGTTCGAATGCAAAAAAGAATTTCAGTTCTAAGAATAATTTTGGATCGAACGATTATACTAATACTGGTGGGTCTGGTGGAGCTAAAAGAAAGAAAAAGATCACAGGCAAGTGTTATAAATGTGGCCGTCGTGGACATTACGCTTCTAATTGTAAAGACAATAAAAGCGAGACACATATGCAACAATCGTTTTCAATTCTCGCTTCTGCTTCTACGAGTTATGACTTAGACAAAGATTCCTGGTGCGTTGACAGTGGAGCTACGTCGCACTTATGTTGTGATAAAAGTTTGTTTCTTCCATCATATGTTGAGCGAAGAGAAAAAATTGTTCTTGCAGGAGATAACTTTATAGAAGCAGAGGGGCGAGGAGATGTGTGCTTGAATTATAATGGTAGTCAAGTTAGATTGAAAAACGTGCTTTACGTCCCATCAATGAAGGAAAATTTCATTTCTGTGAGCAAGGCTGTAAGCAACGACTTATCTGTTGTTTTTACCCGTGAATGCGCTTATATAAAAGACAAACGAGCTAACGTCATCATTAAAGCTTTCTTGTGCGGTGGCTTGTTTATATTTAAAACTAGTGTCAATAAGTGCATGCTAGCAAAAAATGATATCAATAATGCTTTTGAATGGCACAACCGGTTTGGACATCTCAATTTCAACAGTTTAAGAGAGATGTCAGAGAAGCGATTAGTTCTTGGTTTAAAAATCGATGCTATTCCTCGAGAAAATTTGCGTAAAATCGTTTCCGAGAATGTCCGTAAACCGCGCCGAAGGTCTTTTAGGCATTGTGCACAGTGACGTCTGTGGACCAATGAATACAACATCAATTGGAGGTGCCAGGTATTTTGCGACATTTATCGATGATTTGTCTCGATTTATTTTCGTCTATTTTCTTAAGACAAAAGATGAAGTTTTCACCGTATTTAAATCTTTTAAGGCATTGGTTGAGAAGCAGACGGGTACAAAAATAAAGATTCTTCGAAGTGACAACGGGGGCGAATATCTTTCGAAGGATTTTAACATATTCCTTGAAAAGGAGGGTATACAGCGTCAGTTGACTGTCCCCCACACTCCGCAACAAAACGGCGTAGCCGAACGAGCCAATCGTACGTTGGTTGAGATGGCTCGCAATATGATGGTGCAT
>OV049924.1:158441300-158513120 GCA_920104205.1 Eupeodes latifasciatus
CTGATGTGATGATGAGGGGGGGAATGTTTCTTCCAACCCATAATCGACTGTTATATATTGTTTGTTGCATATTATATAATGTTGTTACAGATGAAGGAACTTTCTGACTATGTTGCATGTGTCCAATAGAACGGATTTTTGGACCTGTCCTAGTAGCCATTCCATGTTGTGTTGCCTGAGGTTCCTACAGAGATTTTTGGGGACAACCCCGGTTGTGGAGATGATTATTGGGGTCACTTCTACCTTCTCCATATTGTACATGGCCTTGAGCTCGATGGCTAGAGCAGCGTATTTAGAAATCTTTGTTGAGAAAGTTGTTTGTAGGTTTCGATTGAGGGTAACCGCTACATCGAAGATATCTATTCTCTTATCTCTTTTGTTAAACAGAATGATGTCAGGTCTGTTTGCTGGGATGAGTTGATCCGTGATTATTGTTCTATCCCAGTAGAGCTTGAAGTGGGAGTTTTCCAAAACGGGAAGGGGCTGGTACTTGTAATAAGGAGTGTATTGTCGGATTAGGTCGCAGTGAATTGCTAATTGTTGGTGTATTAGCTTAGCCACATTATTGTGTCTGCGCATGTAGTCCTGTGAAGCCAAGGAGCTGCATCCTGAGATAATGTGTTCGATGGTTTCTCCGTTTTCTCCACAACGTCTGCATTTATCCTCTACTTCTTCTCTTAGAATAAATTTCCTGTAGTTTCTCGTCGCTATAACTTTATCTTGGATGGCCATCACGAATCCTTCGGTTTCAGCAAAAAGATTTCCTTGCATTAGCCACAAGTTGGATGCCTCTTGGTTAATGTTATCTTGGCTCATTTCATTTGGATGACTTCCATGCAGCGATTTTGATTTCCAGGAAAGGATAAGTTCATCGTTGCTTTTAACATTGTCGGAGAGTGGGAAGTTGGACAAGCTTAGTTTAAGAGGCGTGAAATTTGTATCCGCTAGACAGATTGTCCTTATTAATGGCGATGTATTGCTTAGTAGATATTGCCGGATGTTAAGGCATTGGTGATGTTGCAGGTTTGTTATATTTACGATCCCTCTTCCACCTATTTTACGCGATAGGGATATTCTCTCAGTAGCACTCCGTGGATGATGGCTGTTATGTCTTGTGAGAGATGTTCGTATCATCATATCGAGGTTTGCAAGGTCGGTTGATGACCATTTTATAATCCCAAAAGAGTATGTTAATAACGGAATAGCCCAGGTGTTTATGGCTTTGCACTTGTTTCCCCCTGATAGCTCTGATTTCAAGATGGTGTTGAGCCTTGTTTTGAATTGGGTAGTAAGGCTTGTCTTAATGGTGGTGTGGTTAATGCCTTTGAGTTGGAGAAATCCAAGGTATTTGTATGATTCTCCGTGTTGCAGATCTTCAACGATCTTTCCTTGGTCGACGGGGAAACCCTCTTCGCTAGGATTAAGTTTTCCTCTTACTAGATGAACCATTTTACACTTTTCCAAGCCGAATTCCATTTGGATGTCTTTACTGAAGCTTTTCACCACTTCAATCATTCGGTAGAGTTGTTCTCTATTCTTGGCATAGAGTTTTAAGTCGTCGACATATAGTAAGTGGTTCAAGGAAAAATCGTAGGTTTCAGTTCGGATATTGAATCCTGATTTTAAGTTAGTAAGGATCCTGCTGAGGGGATTGAGTCCCATACAGAACCAGAGTGGACTCAGAGCATCACCTTGAAAGATTCCACATCTGATGGGGATGCTCTTGCTTAGTGAACCGTTCTGGCACAACATCGTGTTCCATCCAGCCATTAATGTTGTCAGGCAGTTTATAATGGTTGTATCGATCTTATATACTTCTAACACTTTTATTAGGTACTTGTGGGGCATTGAATCGAATGCTTTTTTATAATCGATGAAAGCCATACTAATACTTCGATTTTTCGCCAAAGCCATTCCCGTCACTACGGAGTCAATAATAAGTTGGTCCTTACAGCCCATTGTTTTCCTACTACATCCTTTCTGTTCGTCTGGTATGACATTGTTTATATTGCAGTGGTCATATATTCTGTTTGTTAGGATTTTAGTGAACAATTTGTATGTTGTACACAAACATGTAATTGGACGATACTTGGCGGGGTCGTTGCAGGGTTTTCCTTTAGGTATAAGATACGTTAGTCCACTGACGAGGAAGTTTGGTGGTTGTGTTTTTAGTTGCAGCAAATCAGTGAAAGACCGAGCAAGGTGTTCATGTAGTGCAGTCATTTTCTTCAGCCAGATATTGTGCAATTTGTCCACACCAGGTGATTTCCAATTGCTCGTTGCAGAGATTGCATGGTAGACTTCTTCTTTACTTATCGGTTGGTAAGACATAGGCGGAGTGCGTTCGAAATGCTCGGCTTCGGCAGCAATCCAGTGGGCATTCTCGTTATGCTGTTTGTTGGTGCTCCATATACCACTCCAAAATTGCTCAGCAGTTCTGAGGGTTGGGTACAAGTCGCATGTTTCTGTCGTTGTTGCTGTCGTTGTTGTTGATGCTACATTTCGATAAAAATCTTTTTGGTTTCTGTAAAACGAAGTGTTTTCAGCCTTTCGTTTGCTGCATTTTTATTATTATTATTATTATTATTATTATTATTATTATTATTATTATTATTATTATTATTATTATTATTATTATTATTATTATTATTATTATTATTATTATTATTATTATTATTATTATTATTATTATTATTATTATTATTATTATTATTATTATTATTATTATTATTATTATTATTATTATTATTATTATTATTATTATTATTATTATTATTATTATTATTATTATTATTATCATTATTATTATTATCATTATTATTATTATTATTATTATTATTATTATTATTATTATTATTATTATTATTATTATTATTATTATTATTATTATTATTATTATTATTATTATTATTATTATTATTATTATTATTATTATTATTATTATTATTATTATTATTATTATTATTATTATTATTATTATTATTATTATTATTATTATTATTATTATTATTATTATTATTATTATTATTATTATTATTATTATTATTATTATTATTATTATTATTTTTATTATTATTATTATTATTATTATTATTATTATTATTATTATTATTATTATTATTATTATTATTATTATTATTATTATTATTATTATTATTATTATTATTATTATTATTATTATTATTATTATTATTATTATTATTATTATTATTATTATTATTATTATTAATATTATTATTATTATTATTATTATTATTATTATTATTATTATTATTATTATTATTATTATTATTATTATTATTTTAATATTATTATTATTATTGTTATTATTATTATTATTATTATTATTATTATTATTATTATTATTATTATTATTATTATTATTATTATTATTATTATTTTTATTATTATTATTATTATTATTATTATTATTATTATTATTATTATTATTATTATTATTATTATTATTATTATTATTATTATTATTATTATTATTATTATTATTATTATTATTATTATTATTATTATTATTATTATTATTATTATTATTATTATTATTATTATTATTATTATTATTATTATTATTATTATTATTATTATTATTATTATTATTATTATTATTATTATTATTATTATTATTATTATTATTATTGTTATTATTATTATTATTATTATTATTATTATTATTATTATTATTATTATTATTATTATTATTATTATTATTATTAGGCACGAGTACGATAACTTTGGCGCCAAGATATAATAACGGTTTTTTTTAGTATGGGAGGAGGGTCTATCTCCCCCCGTTTAGGCGGTAGAGCCAATTTAAAAAAATTATTATTTAAAATGGAAAAAAATAATTAAAAAATAACGGTGATACTTACAATTAAGTTTTACACATTTTTTTATAGCCAACATTCTGTTTTATTAGCCAGTTTTTACTTCAAGTCAAAACTATGCGTAGTTTTTGAAAAATTTAATTTTAAACTCAAAATTTGAGTAAAAAAAGTTAAAAAAAAAGGTTTAAAGTGTAATTTTTCAATACTTCAAGATCATCTACCATTGTTTTTATTTCAGAGTTTATTGCTCTTATTTGTTTTTGATCAAAAACTGAAAACTAGATGATTTTATGTCTTTTAGTTTTTGAGAAAATTGAAAATAACCACAACTACTATTTTAATTTAATTCTTTTTTTTTGCTTGAGTGGTCTTATTTTGATAGTAACAATGGTAGCTGCGAGTTTTGGTGTATGCAACAGTGGGATCTGTAACGGGGGGCATGGTCCCCCTGCAACCCCCCTGCTTGGGAACACTATAGGATTTGGGGTGGGTGCAAGTTGGAATGCGTGCAAGGTGGGGAGGGGGCAAGGTTCGGTGGGTGCAAGATGGGGTGCATGCAAATCATGCATTTAAATAAGCTGGATTTAAGAAAAATTAATTTACCCTAGGTGTATCTTAATCCATATTCGATTATTACTATCAAAATAAGACTACGTTAATACTTAAGCATGGAAAAAGTAACTTAATTAAAATATTTTTTTTGGTTATTTTCAATTTTCTCAAGAACTAGAAGACATAAAGTCATCTATCTTTCAGTTTTTGATGAAAAACAAATAAGAGCAATGAATTCTAAAAAAAAAACAGTAGATAATTTGAAAGTTTTGAAAAACTACACTTTAAACCTTTTTTTTAAATTTTTTTTGCATAAATTTTTAGTTTAAAACTATTTTTTTTCAAAAACTATGCATAGTTTTGACTTGATTTAAAAACAAGCTAAGCTATTTTTTAATTATTTTTTTTCCATTTAATGTACATATTTTTTTAAATTGCCCCTACCCCCTCCCATAGTAAAAAATGCTTGTTTTTAACTCTTCTATACAAATCCGTCATTAATATACCTTAAAGATTGAAAACAATAAAACCAAAACTGCATATCTAACAATATAAACCATAAATCAAACACCTGCATTATAAAGGATGCACGCTGTTAAATTACAATAAATTGAAGGAATACCAAAGCAATATAACCATATCACCTGCTTTGAAGTTAAAGTGAAGTCTCCCTTTGCTATAGAAAACAAATGAATGTAATCACTAAACTAACCTGTTCGTGTTCACCTAAATTACACGGCAAAACAAAACTAAAAAAAAGTAATACAAAAATGTCAACTAGGGTTAAAAGGAAACAATTCGAGAATAGTAAAAGTTTTTATCGTAAATTCATAAATTTATTGAACACCTGGAACTGTCATCTTAAACACGTGGGTGAGGAACATACGGAGCACTGTATTGAGTTCCGATTCAGCCCTGTGCAATTATAAATACAATTTTTTTTTTCAACCCCAATCTAAAAATTATCTATTATTATGAAACTACATATACATTGTATAATACATGTTTACATACATAAATGTGTTTACTTCCTATTTATATTTGCGTTCTGAAAAATGTTTTACATTAATCTGATTATTTCTTTTTGTTGTTGAGAGCACTTTCATCGGACATCCACAAATTCTATCTAAAAGATTTAAATCTTTATTTTTAAAAAAATTGTCTTTGAAAGAAATGAAAGTGAAACTAAACAGTTAAATGTATGTTTGTAGATAGAAAAATGATCTACAGATGTACAAATCTATATTAAAACAACTCGGAAATTGTATAAGCCAATAATTTTGTAATTTTTAATATTGAATTCAATGTTTTAAGACTGTTAGAAGCTTTTGAAGACTAAAAACGCCATGAGGTTATTAGCGCATTAAGACGATTACAACAAAATATAGCTTATTTGTAAGTTTATAAAAAAGGTTGTTGATGGAAAATATGGTGTGGTTTGCGTTTGGCTTTGCTTTGGAATTGTTTATTTTTGTTTAAATCTTTGAATTTTAATGAATAATAGTATGCATTGTGAATAATGTATGGAAATCCTTATTTAACAGTTTGTTACATATTATATATTTTTTGATAAGGACAACCCCAAAGGGTTTTGTATGGTTTTAATATTTGATACACAGTGTGAGCATTAGAAAAAATGGTAAGCAAGGAAGTGTCCGTGTACTGTACATTAATTATGAATTCTTGCAATTACAGGGATTTGTGTTTGAATTTGTCAACGAAATCGAAGAAATACTTTCGCTCCCCTGAGCAATGAAATTAACACATTTCGGACGATTTATAAAGTGCAATTGGGATAAAAATTTTTGGTTTTTTCAACGAAGTACTTAATTGCTATGGGGCCATTCTTAGACTGAGGTTCTAAAAAAAAACATAATAAAACCTCCCTTATTAGGAACTTGCATAATTTAACATAAAATAATACATCCATTGAATGTTTCTATAGCGAAATTATTGAAATCCAATCTGCAACGAACGACAATATACGAATTCCCGAAACCAACTACAAAAAAGGTCTTAAACCTCTAAATGTGCCCTTATAGCTTTTAATATGGACTTAGAGAACAATCGGGAGCCACAATTAGAATTATCAAAACTAAGACTATTGCAGAAGAGCCTTGCACTCTGCAAAAAGTTTAATACTGCCATACATTACCGAATGTTAACCAACAAAAAACTCAATTCACATGATAAAAAGTGGATTCGGATATGGTTCATGTTGGCCAATTTAGCCGCCTGCCTTTAATCCCATTGAAAACCTTTTTGAAGACAATAAATGGCCAGATTACCAGGACAACTAATAGTAACCACCACTAATAACTAACAAGTAGTTAGCCAAATCATGCATAAGGTGTTGGAAAGTAAAGCCAAAAGTTGGTCGATTAACAAAGTCAAACCTTGGCTTTAATTTTGCCAAAAACAGCACCTAGATATACGAGGATTAATCAGGCGTTTCATTGCAGCATGCTCCAAATTTAACTATTACTGAAGTGTACAACATAATACAACTTTGCTGAAGTAGGTACTCGTAACTTTTTTAGAAGAGATTATACTTCCCAAATTTTTGAGACACACGCCGCCGCCGCCGCCGCCCGCCGTGAGGCCGTGATGTGCTCATATACGAATTTACTGAAAGTTTCATATTTCTTATGAGTCGTATTCACTGCACATAAACCATTAAACCTAGAAATGGAAGAAGGAATCTATTTTGCAATACTTTAATCTTTGGAGGTAGGTACTAAATTCACAGTCAACAACATTACATCGAGAAAGGTCGAAATGAAAACTTAATGTTCGGTGTAAGAATTTTATTAAAAAGGAAAGAAAAAGCTTTACAAAAATGACAGGTTAAGTTATATGTGTCTAAGACCTTTGGAGACCTGTCAATGTAAGAGTACAATACAAAAAAAAGTTTTAATACATTAAGAGCAAAAAATTAAACGATTATTTCAACACTCCCTCTCGTTTTTTTTTTTTTATAATTCAATATTTCAATGTAAACAAAATTAGCAAATTCCATAAAGTTCTCTTAATCTAACAAATTTCTCTTTAGCCAACGGTTTCGTCAACGTGTCAGCTAGTTGTTGATTTGTAGAAACGAACTGCACATTTATCTCTCCTCTGTTTTGTTGATCGCATGTGTAGAAGAACTGTCTATCAATATGTTTAGTTCTCTTCGATGATTCTGGATTTTTAACAATTGTTATCGCCCTCTGATTGTCGCAAAACATCTGTGTTGGATTAGTCTGCCTGCACCCGAAATCTGTTAAAATTCGTCTCAGACATATGGTTGCCTTTGTTGCTGAACATAAAGCCACAAATTCTGCCTCGGTGGTGATGTTGCTATGACACTTTGTTTTCTGGAACTCCAAGCTACAGGTCCGCCGTTGAGAAAGCAAGCCCATCCAGTTGTACTGCATCTGGTGTCAACATCACCTGCCCAGTCAGCATCAGAATAAACAGTCAGCGTTGCCTCGTTCGAGCCCACTCCATAGGTTATTCCATTTGACAAAGTTCCCTTCAAATATTTGAGAACTCGTTTTATCCCTTGCCTATGCATTTGTTTTGGGTCCTCCATAGCGACTTAGAACTCCAACGATGAAAGCTAAATCCGGCCTAGTAGAAATCATTAAATACATCAAAGAACCGATAGCTTCTCGATAAGGAAATAATTTAGTTTCTTTACCATCTGAATCATTACCTGTTTTTGTAAACTTCATACCTGGATCGGCAGGAATTGAGACAGGTATACTATCGTTATGGTGAAAACGTTCTAGTACCCTCATCGCATAAGCACTTTGGTGTATTTTGATTTTACCTTTCTCTCTATCTCTCTCGATCTGCATTCCAACAAAGAATTCGGCTTCTTTATACGTTATCTTGAATTTGTTATGTAACTGCTTTAAAAGTTTCCTAATAACAGTCATATCATCACCGCAGACAAGTCTATCGTCCACATATGTACATATAATGCAAGATAAAAACGCCTTGATTCATTGTAGAAAACGCATGAATCCATATTTGATTGTTGTAGTCCAAGCTCCAATAAAAATTCCACCACCTTCTTGTTCCACTGCGGCGTGATGCCTGCTTCAATCCATATATGCTTCTTTTCATCAGACATACACGATCATCCTCTGAAAAACCATATGGCTGTTCCATAAAAATTTCATTCTCGATATCTCCATGCAAAAACGCAGTCTTCACGTCAAACTGGTAAATGTTCAGATCAAAGGCGGCTGCAACTGCTATGAGACTTCGTACCGATTCATATCTGACAACAGGTGCAAAAGTTTCCTCATAATCGACTCCACGCTTTTGTGAGCACCCCCTTGCTACCAGCCGAGCCTTGTATTTATCGATCTGTCCATCAGCCCTATACTTCTTCTTGAAAATCCAACGATTCGTGATGACATTTCTATCAACTGGTCTAGGAACTAACACCCAAGTATTGTTCTCTTTTAGTGCCTCCAACTCATCATTGATTGCTTGCAACCATTTCTCTGAATCTTCAGCCTCCATCGCTTCTTCCAGATCAAATGGATCTAACTGCACCACGCACAACTCAGCCATCGTTACTTCCGTGTCAGATACCTTTTTATTTCGGTAACCTTGGATTTTTCCATTTAGGTTTGTTCGCTTCATCTTGCTTACCTTCTTCTGCACCCCTTAGCCGTTCGTCATTACTACGATCTTCGCAGCAGGTTTTTATTGAATTGGACCCTTTCTCAATCACAACGTGAGGCATTATAGACATTTCATTAAATATAACATCTCTTCTATAATGAAAATCTTTCTACCTGTTGCTTCATAAACTCGATATGCCTTGTTACCTTCACTATAACCAACCATCTGACACTTCAAAGCATTTACCTCCCATTTTGTCCGCTGTTCTTTTGGAACATGAACATAGCACTCACTTCCAAAAACTCTCAGATGTGCCACCGAAGGTTTTACTCCATACCATTTCTCATAAGGAGTGACACCATTAAGAGTCCGCGATGCAGTTCTATTTCTCAAATAAACAGAGGTATTTGTGGCTTCACTCCAAAGATATTGTGGCAAATTCCGAGCATGTAACATCGCCTTAGCACTCTCTACAATGGTCCTGTTTTGTCTCTCTATAAATCCATTTTGTTCTGGAGCTCTGGGTGTTGATAACTCATGCTTGATTCCCTTAGATAATAGAAATTTTTTAACTTCCTCATTACAGAATTCAAGGCCTCCGGCAGTTCTCAATCTCTTGATATGATATCCATCTGCTTGAACTTCTGCATAAAATTGCAACAGATTCTCCAAAACATCCGATTTGTTCTTTAAGAAGTACACAAAACAGAATCTGGAACAGTCATCCTTCAAGAGCATGAAATAACTGGCTCCACCAATATAAGCGACACTCATTTTTCCACATAAATCGGCATGAAAAATTTCACCAGGAGTTGTAGCACCTCTTGCACCATCTTTTGGAAAACTTGAACGATGTAATTTGCCGTATGCACATCCCTCGCAGAACGGATCTTTCTCGGTATTGTGTTTGATATTCAAACCTTCGACGACGTCATTTCTATACATCTCCTTCAATATGTTGAAGCTCGCATGTCCAAAACGCTCGTGCCGCAGCATAATGGATGATTCAGAATACAAGGAATTAACTTCCATTTTCTTGATTGGCTTTAGATTCATTTTATAAAGCTTTCGATCTCTGAAACCATCCACAACCAGCTGACCGATCTTTACAAAAGTCACTCGGTTGGCACCTTCCTCAAAGATGACCCTGAAACCTTTCTCTGTTGCCTTAAGCACAGATATAAAGTTCTTGTCCAATTGTGGTACATAAAGTACGTCTTTAATGGTATGTATTGGAGATGACCCTTCATGATTGATTACCTGTACATCTACATCACCCATACCTTCTGCATTCAATGAGAAGCCATCACCAACTCGAACATGAAAATTCTTGTTGTCAAATGTTACGAAATTCTTAAACCACTCCCTCTGAAAAGACATGTGGTCTGTGGCTCCTGAGTCCGCAAACCAAACATCTCGCATTTTATTAGAAGCTTCCGATGTACCCAATGTAAATAGCTCTGCTCGATCGGTAAAAGATGAGGATGTTTTAGCCTTTGGACTAGATTCGACTATAAAGGACTGAGCATTGTTTCTCCCCTGCTGATCTCGTTGTTTCTTGAGACACTCTCTAGCCCAATGACCTTCTTTGGAACAATAATTGCATTTACCTCTGCGCTTTGAACTACTACCCAAGTTTTTATTATTTCTATTTAATTTCTTCCAGCTACTACTTGCCATGTATGCAGCTTCGGATGAACTAGCACGTTCACTTCCATTTGACCTTGACTTGAGAAGAGCCTCTTCGTTAACCAAATGGTCAGTTAGCTTGTCGATCGTTTGAGCTGTCCGTGGCACAGCATACCACGCGGTTCTTACATTGTCGAATTTTGATGGTAGACTACCTAAAATTTTCGCTATTACAACTTGCTCCTTCTGCTCCAGGTCCATGTCCTTCAAACGCTGAGCAAGCGACATAACCCTAGCGACATAGTCGGCCATGCTTTCTTCATCTTCCATCCTGCAGTTGATGAATCTATCCAAAAGCACCTGTACAGATTGATCACTCTTCTCTGCATGCACTGTTCTTAATCTAGACCACATTTGAGCAGACGTTGTGCAGTCAGACAAATATTTTAACTGGCCCAATTCCAGACCACGCATCAGAAAAGCTTGCGCCTCTGCGTCCTTTTCATCCCAAGCCGCAAAGTCGGAATTCGGACGAGTCAGGGTTCCTAAAATATATTGCTTAAGTTTGTTCTCGTTCATATAAATCTCCATCTGCCTTCGCCATAGATGATAATATTGTCCATTAAATCGATGAATGTGATATACAGTACCTTGTGATCAGACATAGTCACATGTGTTTCAGTCGGAATTTCAGGAACAATATCTTCTTTAATTTCTCTTTTTGGATTTTCAGAATGCGAATCAATTGAAGAATCAGAAAAACTCTCAGCAGCTAAATCTTTCTCAGACATAAAAAAGAAAAGAAAATTACTTAACTAATTATAATTAATTATTTAAAAAAGACAGAGAACCCTGGGCCCATAACCTGTTCGGTGTAAGAATTTTATTAAAAAGGAAACAAAAAGCTTTACAAAAATGACAGGTTAAGTTATATGTGTCTAAGACCTTTGGAGACCTGTCAATGTAAGAGTACAGTACAAAAAAAAGTTTTAATACATTAAGAGCAAAAAATTAAACGATTATTTCAACACTTAATTCATGCGACGTACCACATAGTCAACCAAAAAAGGTCTGAATTCTCAATACTCAAAGACTAATGGACGGCAAAAGTTATGGTTTTGGGCATATTTTTTTCATGTTAGAGAATAAAACAATATGATTATTTTTCTAAAAAGTTGCTTTAGTTTTGTCCGGAAAAAATGCGATAAAGTAGAAGAGATGTTCGTTTATTTTATTGTATATCTAACAAATATGTTTTTCTTGACTGTTATTATTGTTAATATAGACATTTAGTATACAAATATATTAAAAAACATTAAAATTAAAGCAACAAATTAAGTTGCTTTAGTTTTGGCCGGCATTGTACCTCAATGCTGTCGGTGCTGTAATATGCTTTGTAAAAAACAAGCTGCTGAAAGTAAAATAAAACCGTCACCCTTGTATAAAGTTGTACCCGACATTTTATACAGTGATCTTCAGCTTCATAAAATCCAACTCCAGAAACAAAGTTCAATACTATTTTTAAAATAGCCTAGACACAACAATAAAGGGCCCGAGGATTAGCGCCTTAACGAAACAGTCGCAATCCGATTAACAAACTGTAACGTACAGCTAAATTAAAAGATACATACGTTTTTCCTACTCTTATTCTTCTTCCTCTTGTCATCAATAATTTTCGGAATCAATCAACAAAGTCCCTGTGTCTAAAAATGCCTCCTATAAGGAGCAACATACTTTACGTATAAAGCTAAGTATACACGATTGGAAAATCTTCAAATATTGGCAGATTTTTCACAAAACATTTTAACCAATTTCTTATCAACCATGTAAACACCTTATTATATCTTCCAAAAGTAAAAAAAATGGCAGTCGATTTTCGTCAATTTTTTTATCAAAAAAGCCCATGTGCTTAGGAATAACTACATTTTTTTGCATACTTTGATCGTATCCTTAGAATAGTTAATACTGCCCTTTCTTTAAAACTGCAGATTCCATTAGCCATTAGTGTTTCTTATAAACATCTTTCATCTGTGAAAAAATGAGACATTGAGTTATTGAGCTTTTCTGGTGCTGTTTCATAAACATTTATCATTTCTTTTTTCCATGTCTTAAACATACTTCTTAGATTGGATGATGAATTTAAATGCCAAGGATAGCCCTGGTTAAATTTATTAGACTAATATTATTGAGTGAGTTATCTTTATTGTAGGTAAATACAATTTCGATAATTCTCCAAGTTCTAACGTCCTTAGAATCTAAATCCATCGTTTTTAGAGGTATGTGCGTTAGTGTGGACACAGTATACTTTTATCGAAAATATCTCACAAACGAACAGGTAAAAATATCAATCTCAAAAGAATCTAACATGTACCCTAATTATTAGTTATTGTATTTAATGCAAAGATGTCTGATAAATGACCCAAACTTCTTACTTATTATGATGATGAGGGTACTTATTTTTTACTTATAATTGAAATGAAAATAATATAATTGAAATAATAATAAAACGCAACTTTCTTTTTAAATATTTAATTTATTTACATTATTTAATTTACATACCTACACATATTATAATTTTAAATAATTTACAGTGAATAAATATAAGTTAATAATAAATATCTAAATATAAATAATAAATTCTTGATGAATTGCAGGTATAACACAGATTAACAGGACTAGAAATTTTAATTCCAAAAATTAAAAATAGGAATCTATGCATTGCCGAACTCAAGTCTTTGAATTCGGATGAAAAGTTTAATTTTCTTGTTTATGTTTTATAATCCACCATTAGATTGTGAAAATAGCGATCCACTACTATTAGGACTGAAACTTGCGGACGTAGGTGATTCAGATTCATCACTAGTTCTACTGCTGATGCTGCCTGCATACTGACCACCGATACTACTTGCCCTTCCATTCAGATTAATTGCACGAGGATCTTCCGGAGTCCAAACACGAGCATACAATTTGCTTCCTGGGTATCGGTCACCCTTTCTGTACCACGACAGTGAATGTGAGACTCCACCACCTGAGGAACAACAGGAATAATAATTAAATTAATTGCTATAGAATTATACCCATCGGGACCAATTGCTATGCGGTAATAGTGGTAATAAAATTTAAAGAAAACTAAAAAGTACATTAAAAATTAATGGATTTTGCTAATATCAAATTAAAAAAAAAATTGAATTGTAGAATTGAAAAGTAGAATAGATTTATTATCAGGCTTGTACCACGAAACCTGAAAAAGTTTAATTTGACAAAGATTGAGGGCTAGTTTGTTCACAATGCAAATCTTCGTGTTTAGTCCATAATTATTCTTGCTAGTATATTTTCAAATTTCTTGCTGAGTGTAATTTTCCTGATGAACCTTCAACATATCGTTTTTTTTAATGTTTGAACATGGCAAAGCCTAATTTTCTAAGCCCATAGTTCATTTTTTTAAATTTTATAATTCGGAATAAAAACCGTTAAACTGATATCATTCAACTAAAACCTTAAATGCTTTATTCCAATCAGGAAATTTTTGTCAAATGAATAATGATTTTCAATGAAAGCTATAACCAAAAAAATTCCAATGATTGGTTTCAATAATGATAACCAATGATAGCTATAACTGCCCTAAATCTACTTCAAAATTAGTAAATTTGAAGCCCTGATCGTGCATCGTTATGTGTGTAGTGTATCCCCTTTATGTTTCATTCGACTATAGACATGTAAAACTGTAAAGATTCCGTAAGGAGCGAGTTTGTGGAAAATTAAATAAGCATTTCCGAGAATAGTATTCTTATAGAGGTACAAATGTTATTTGCAAACGCCATAATGACAACAGTTCAGTTTTAAATGTGAATTAACGCCATATCCCAGTTACGCTTACTTTTACCTTTGAATAAGAACTTTGACCATCAATTAAATAAGAACCATACCCGTGTGGTTTTAGTTTAAATGTGATCTTTTGCCAATAAATTGTTTTGAGCGCTAAAGCATAATTAGCCCAATGTTACAGTTGTGCAAAGATATACAACTCATGGCGGGAAACCTTGTTCCTAAATAGGTGATGTGAAATTTTGGGATATATTTTTCTCAATTTTTCAGTAGTATCAACTGCTGGTCTATGAAACCACTTTTGCCTACAATCAGCACTGGAAATTATAACCATAACCTTACCTAAATCATGACATCATAGGTTTGATGGCTCTAAGTTGAATGGAAAATGTTCGATCATTTTTTTTTTTAATTGAAAATGTATCTTAGGACTAATTTGCGGCAAGGTGTAAGATATACCATGGACATGGACTTACAAACTGTGGGTCATATTCGTTCTTACACTGCCAATTTTAATAATTGGCCTTATTTTACTTTTGTGTAGTTCAATAGGGCCAATTTTTAGGAGTTGGTCTTATTGAACTTATACAAAGTAAAATAAGGCCGATTTTTTTTTATTTTAAACAGTTTGGTTTGCCAAAAATGCAAGAGAAACTTTGCATACACCCAACTTTGCACCTACCGCAAATCCTATAGTGTACAAAAGCAGGTTTAATAAAGGGAGGCAATATGCCCGCCTTAAAAACCTCGCTGTTGTTTATAGGTACCTAACCTACTCACCGTAAAAATGAGTTTGTCATATTTCTCAAAACAATGTTGCCTTATTTCACTTTTTCAAACCACAGTATGGCCATCTGCTGAAAATTGGTCTTATTCTACTTGGGTTTTTATTCACGGCACCTTTATTTTACATTATTAAAATATAGCTCCACTACTTTTTACACTAGTAGAAACTTCTTTGTTTTTGTTTATTTATATTTTTTTGCTTCTAAGAGTAAAAATTCTAGTTACCTTTCCATTAATTTCTTCAAAAGAAATTTAAAAAAAAATTAAAAGCCTATTAGCAAGAACATAACAACCCTATTACCATCAAATAAAAGGAGTGTACATAATCTGCAAGCTGTATCTACTTATCAGCTACGAGAGATTCAGACTTTTAGGGTTGTTTATTTACAGTTATCTTTACCAAATAAGGGCAAAGGAAACCATATAGATAACATGAAAATGAGTAAACAAAGTTCTCAATGTGCAGAAAACAGATAATACTGCTTAAACTATGTATATGTATTCGAAATATGGATGTGTTGTGCCTTAGGTGTTGCATGAATCGGAATCTTCCAGGCTCACCCATTGTCTAACAGAACACGAAACTATTTGTAAACGGTCCTCCCCTTTCTCCAGAGTCGTCGAGTGGTTTTGCGGGTCATTGCTATGTATATGCACTCGAAAGTATGATTCAATAGCAATCAAAGTTGGTGTGAAAATTTGCCATACGTTGGAGCAATTCTCTTTATGTGGGCTCACATAATTATTATAAAAAAAAACATCAAGCAAAGAAACGTAAGGAATAAGGAACCCCTCCGTCCTTGTATAGACTACACGTAACACGGACTAAAAGGAACAAATGAATGAAATAAAGTTTTCCTATCTACAGAGAAGGGATGACGTCGACCATAATTTCATAGCGCTGCCAAGCACCCGTGAATTGTACATCTGCTGGGGTGAAACGAATTTCCCACGGGGTGATTATTTTTGCCTACAGATATTCTTGTATGTTGTATATTGATGAACAAGAGCACGCGGCAGCATAAAATAACAAAACAACATTTTGATATAGAGACGGAATTGTGCCGAATAGCCATTACATTTGGATTTTCTGTACAGAACTTGGAGTCTAAGCTACTACATAGTACATCAAATGTTATAAGATAAAATTGTATTACCATCTTTTGCCTTGAAATCATGTCCATATATGTAAAGTTAGTTTTTCAATTAATATCTATTTGCTACGTTAATAATATTAATAAATACATTAGACATAAAATCATGTCATGAATTCATGTCTCTATTTTACACCAACTCGACTTCTTGTAAACTGAAAGAAACTACATATTTTGATTCATTTGTACAGACATGGTAGTGGATAGTGTGTGAGACTTCTATTGAAATTAGCCATTCAGATTCGGCAAAAAAAAACGGTAGGGCCCCACCATGTTCCACATTACTCGAACACGGTTGAAAGTTGCGTGTTGTAAGTCACTTGGCTTTGGTTCTCTGCAAGCTGTATTTTATTACGTAAGTATTTAAAAAAGATGAGGACATTAATTGACGAATTGCACTTTTCAGATCCTTAATTTATGTAGATCAATACAATTAATGCAAAATCGCAATTTACCTTCATCCCTTAATCCTTTAACATCATGAGAAAATTCAATTACTCATTGCAACAAAATGCTGAAGGCCAACAGTATCAATCCCTTTTCCTTAGAATTGCTTTGCAGATGAGAAAACCGTAACTAAATTGCTTTTTATAGCATTTATATTCACTAGAAACCTATATTCAATGTTCAGTCTATATTCTTGTGGTTAGGATCCTTTCAACTCAAATCAATAGATAACGGTTCTAAGACTTTCAAAGAAAGTGTGAAAATCTCAATTTGTTCCAGACAGCCGGGTGAATTTAATAGCTACGTATTTTATTAGGGGAAAAAATATTCGTGATCAATGAACTTTTTCGTGTTTTCGAATTTATTTTTAATAGCAAGTAAACTAAACGGCAACTGACCCAATTTGTTACAAGAAGAGGGAATGAGGGTGACTATACGGACAATGATGTAAAAATTGATAAATCTTGATACAAAATATTATTCTTGATGAGGAATTAATGCTACATAGTGGGTGAATCCTTTGTTTATTGCATGCAATTGATTTATTATTTTTGTCAGTTAAAATTATGCTGCAATGAAACATTTTAACTGTATTGTCTTAACTTTGGAAAATAGAACAAAAGCATTTGAAACCATTTGTCTCTTTGTCTACTTTTGTTCAATGGCATGCCACATCCTCGAACAACAGACTATACCCCTGTGTTCTAAAATTCCCTTTGGAATTTATTTAACACATTTTTAGTGGCGTTATAATTTTGTGTACTTACTTCGATCTCTTAGAATAATTTTCTTCGGTATTTCCTTCTGGTAGTTCCTTTGGAGGCCACTCAATCCTGTCTCATTTCCATTTTTATCTTTTCGCACCATTTCCCCCAAGAAAGTTATATAGCTAATGGCCAGCTTCAATGTGTCCACTTTACTTAATCTTTTTTCATAAGGAAGTGTTGGAATATGTGACCTCAAACCTTCAAATGCTTCGTTAATGCTTTGCATTCGGCGTCGCTCTCGAAGGTTAGCAGCCTGCCTTTGCTGAGCTTGTTGAGATGCACATTTCAAGCGACGTGTTTTTATGTGACGACTGTGAAATAGAAAATATAAATTCTCCACTATTTTACAATCGATCTCATTTATAGCTATACCTCTTTTCTTCATTGTTCTCTTGATCACTATTGAATCCACTGTATACATCGCTATCATCGGAACTGTTGTCATCGCCGAAAAAGAAATCAGAACTAGAAGTCGAACCATTAGTTGCGTGCGATCCTTCAAAGAAATGTCGAGCCATGGTCGATTCCAAATCGAAGTTATCCATTGAAAACATATTACTGAAGTCTTAAATGTTGCTGGTTTAAAAATGGAGTGATTTCTGTAGTTTCCGCTGGTATATTGTTTATTTTGTCATGTAAACATGTTATTTTTTTATTTTATTACTATTTTTACGCTTGTTTCGATTTGTTGACAATTATTTATAAATCTTGGAAAAGAACACGTTACACGATGACGTGTGTTCTGCACGTGTCAGGATCATAATTGTTGATAAGTAACCACAAATCCACTTGTTGAATTTATCTGCTAGCAATGTTATAATGTAAGGATTACATTTGCAAGGGTGGAATGTTATCTAAAAAAGAAATTCAATAGATAAAGATACTAAAGTAAACAAATATGTTGTCAAAACATTAAAATATTCTTTTGTGTTATCGGTATGATACGGACAATTCAAAATTAAAGTCGGCTTGCAGTTATGTATAGTATATGAGTATAACTGTTAATGGATAAAACCAAATGTAGACCAAGGAGATTTGTGTGTAAAGCCAACAGGTGGTGAAAGTTATTTATATAAAATTGTGGTAAGAAGCTGAAGATTTTTACATTCCGTTAAACACAAAATTGCAGTATCAATTAGTTTACTTTCCTTATATTCTAAAGTTAAAATTAAGATATTTGTATGACCGGTTATCACAAAAAAATGTATTCATTTACTTCAAATTCTGTGATGGAAGTTTCAGATGTGATATTTATTGCAATTGTTTGAATTTTCGTTCCCAGCTTTGGTTCTATGAGTCTACTGTAGCGTAGTGTGCACTGTGCTTATATGTGTATTTGAAAGCCAGAAGTTTGTTCAATGGAATCAGCGTCACCATCAAAAATCATAAAAAAAGTAGTTTTAGTTATTTTCGATTTTTCCAAAAAGTAGAAGACATATAAAACCATGCAATATTTTGTGTTCGATTCACAATTGATATTTACGTGGTACACATTTACTCGTAAGTTAATTTACAATTTCATTTCACAACTTTGAAAACAATGGGTCTAAACTCTTTTTTTTACGTTTTTTTATTAAAACTTGGACTTTGAATTAAAATTTCTCAAAAACCAAACCAAACTTAATTGTAGGTATTGCCATTGTTTTTTAAATTTTTTGTCTTGAATTTAATTTATTTTTTCTAAAAGTGTCCTACCTCCTAAACGGGGGGATATAGACCCCCTTCCATAGTTGAAATTTATTTATTAAAACATTATTTTTTTGAATTTTCTTCAAAACTTCTATTGACTTCATGCACTAAAAACGAATTCAAAGAACTCCGTAGCTTTGAACCAGGTAATTTCATTTGCTCTAAATTTTCCTATCGAAGGATAATGTTCCATAATGTAAAGAACGTACATATAGCCAAAGTGACTTTCATTAAAATTATTCTCGAAATCGAGTAAAATTAAATCTAAATCTAAATTAAAAACCGAATGAAATTGTTTCAGAGTTCTATCTTTTGGACGATTTCATTACTTCGAATACTTCTCGAAATCACTTCAAATAAACTTAGCCCATCTAAAACATATACATAATATCAGCCAATAAACAATTTTGCTGATTTTCATAATTTATATAATTACTTGTGTATCACTTGCTCTCTGAATTTTAATAAAATAAATACAAGCGTTTTTTATTTGCATTGTGTTGATATACATTACATGACACCTAGCTGCATAGTTTTTGGATTTGTCTTGAAAGCCTTTAAAAGAACATTATTTTACTCGAAATGTTATGAAAAAGACATTTGGTGTGCCAAAAAATCATTTTAAATAACTTGCTTCTTATACAAAGTAGAAGCTGCAACTTCTTACGAATCAAAAGCATTACACACAAAAGTTAAGGTTTATTTTCATTAAATGAAACTACTATCGTTTTAAAACAACTTAACAACACCAACTTAATCTAGTCAAATTCTAATCACTTGAAAATAGCAAAAATCTAAATTTAGAACACCGAAATTCATCTCGTTTTATATTTGAAAAAAAAAAAAAAAAAATCGATATCGATAAAAGTGAATTTAAGTACTCAAATTACTTTTTTGAATCGATTTTAATTTAATTTCTAGTGACTTCTACTTACTTACTAAAAAATATTTATTAACAATACTCATAAACTAAATAAACTATTTTAGGGTAAGTTGTTAAAAAATATTTGTTTTGAATTGCATGCATTTTTGCTATAGGTTATCATTTACAGAATTTAAACAAATCAATTTTATTTCGAAACTGACAAATCAAAAATGACATAAGTACATACGTTTTGAGGTGGGTTTAATTGGGCTTTACTTTTTCAACCATCACTTAAACAATCAGAAAGCTGTCGTGAAAATAAATATCTGTATCTGAATAAGAAATACCAGCTGATAATTTTATGTAAAAAATGAGACTTATTTAAATAAAAGAACTTTTATATTCTTTGTCTGAAGAGAAAAGAAGATGTACTTTGTTGATTCACGTACAGAACGAAACGATGCATTGTTTTTCTCACGTTGCTCGAGTATACAGTTACTGGTTTACAAAGCTGGGTTCATACATATAATAGTATTTAGAAAGACTGGTCTTTTAAAAATAGTCAAAATCTTGTATTCAAGTTAATAATTTTAGAAGTAATTAATTGAAACAACTCCTACAAATCAAACTTACAATTTACCTGTCATTTCTAAACTATAGCCTTGTATTTACAAAACCTGTTATTTTTCCAAAATCATTAGCAAAATAACATACGCACAAAATTTTGGAATTTTTGAAAATTAATATTAGATAGGTGAAGTCATTTAAAACTTAATTTGGCTTAAAGTTAAGGGTATAAGTGGTCGCTCGGTAAAAAAGACAATTTTGAAAATAACAGATTAAAATATGGTCTTTTGATGGCATATTTTAGGTCGGCCACCGGCTCTCAAATTTAATGATAATAAAGAACATTAAAAATTCAAAAACAAATATTTTACCCAAAGTTTTAACGGTTTTTTAAATAATTTAGACAATGCAAATGCAGCTGCTGGTATCCGAGTTAAAAATCTCATTTGTCCTAGAAGTGCAACACTAAATTGACTTGAGCAAAAATCAAAATTGTTTTGATTTTTACACAGTTATTTGCACAAACAGCAAAAACTACAAGGCTTACAATATTAGTTAACTGTGCGACCCTCAATTTGATCAGTTATTTTTATATTGTGATTGTGTCCTGAATGGTCGGCTTAACACGTAAATTTGCTTTAGAAAAAAATAATGAATGTGAACCAGAAAAGGTGTTTTAAATAATAAAATTAACTACTCGTATCTAACTATCACACAACGCATACAAATGATGATTCTGCCCCAGCCAAATATCGTGCTGTAAGAGGAGATTATGCGGAGATTATGGTTTATAGATAATTGTCCAACTACGCAAGCAATTGGCAAAATTGTACAGAAATTTTAAGAGACTGGATTAGTTATAGATATTGTAAGGCCCGTGCATCATTGTTTCGCTCGTACCACTGAAAATATCGCTGCTGTAAGTGAAAGTGTTGCCGAAGACCCGAATGTGTCCATTCCTCGAAGTTCTCAGGAATTAGGACTGTGTTACGGCACATTATTACGTATTTTGCATTTGGATCTACACCTATATCCATAAAAGTCCAGCTCACACAACAACTAAAGCCAGCTGACCATTCACAACGTCGTAGAAACGTCGAATGGTTGGTTGAACAACAGGCGGTGGACGACGATTTTTCGAAAAGAAATTTAATTTCTGAGAACCCTCAAGTAATTGAATTGAATTGAATTGAATTGGCCATTACATCCACAAAACCTGACTTATTTAAAAACGGCGATGCAACGACTGCACCGTCAATTCGGAGCATTGTGGTGTTATGATAACCGACTTTTTGTTTGCTTGCTATTGACGATTACGACTTGGAGAATATGTGGTTTCAACAAGACTGTGCCACATGCCACACAACTTGAGGGAATATGGCTTTATTGCAAGAGACATTTCCTGGCCGCATAATTTCTCGTCGTGACGACATCAACTGGCCACCAAGATCATGCGATTTAACACCGCTGGACTTTTTGTTGTGGGGCTACGCGAAAGACAGTGTTTATGCAGATAAATCTTTAACTTTTGAGCACTTAAGAACCAACATTCGTCAAGTTATGGCTGAGATAGCGTCCAATACGTGTCAAAAAGTGGTCGAAAATTACCTCAAAATAATCGGTGCTTGCAACAATTCGCGTGGCGGCCATTATCCTACACACATTGAAGGCATTGAATAGAAGTGACACCAAGTTCTCAAACAACGTTTTATACCTACATATGTATGTACATATGTACCTAGATCTTTTGGGCAATTGAGAAATTAGAAAATATAAATTGGGTTTTTCGTGTGGAAAAAACTATTTCAAAGACAGGGGAGAGTACGATAACTTTGGCGCCGAGATATAATAACGGTTTTTGGTAGAGGGGCTTAATACAAGCATTTTTTACTATGGGAGGGGGGTCTATCTCCCCCCGTTTAGGCGGTAGGGGCAATTTAAAAAAACATGTACTTTAAATTGAAAAAAAAAAAAAATTAAAAAATAACGGTAATACTTACAATTAAGTATTATACCTTTTTTTAAATCCAACACTTGTGTCTAGTAGCTTGTTTTTAAATCAAGTCAAAACTATGCATAGTTTTCGAAAAAAACTGTTTTAAACTTAAAATTTGGTCAAAAAAAAAGTTAAAAATATGGTTTAGAGTGTAATATTTCAAAACTTTTAGATTATCTACAATTTTTTTTTTTAGAATACATTGCTCTTATTTATTTTTGATCGAAAACTGAAAACTAGATGACTTTATGTCTTCTAGTTCTTGAGAAAATTGAAAGTTACCAAAAAAATATTTTAATTAAATTACTTTTTCCTTGCTTAAGTATTAACGTAGTCTTATTTTGATAGTAATAATCGAATATGGATTAAGATACACCTAGGGTAAATTAATTTTTCTTAAATCCAGCTTATTTAAATGCAAAAGAAACTTTGCATGCACCCCATCTTGCACCCACCGCACCTTGCACCCACCCCACCTCGCACACACACCAACTTGCACCCACCCCAAATCCTATAGTGTGTCCAAGCAGGGGGGTTGCAGGGGGGCAGCATGGCCCCCCTTATAGATGCCACTGTTGCATACACCCACACTCGCGCACACCTTACTGTTGCATACACCCAAACACGCATTACGCATACGCAAATACCATTAGGTATTACTATCAAAATAAGACCACTCAAGCAAAAAAAAAAGAATTAAATAAAAATAGTAGTTGTGGTTATTTTCAATTTTCTCAAAAACTAAAAGACATACAATCATCTAGTTTTCAGTTTTTGATCAAAAACAAATAAGAGCAATAAATTCTGAAATAAAAACAATGGTAGATAATCTTGAAGTATTGAAAAAGTTACACTTTAAACCTTTTTTTAACTTTTTTTACTCAAATTTTGAGTTTAAAATTAAATTTTTATTTTAAATTTTCTCAAAAACTAAAAGACATAAAATCATCTAGTTTTCAGTTTTTGATCAAAAACAAATAAAAGCAATAAGTTCTGAAATAAAAACAATGGTAGATAATCTTGAAGTATTGAAAAAGTTACACTTTAAACCTTTTTTTAACTTTTTTTACTCAAATTTTGAGTTTAAAATTAAATTTTTATTTTCAATTTTCTCAAAAACTAAAAGACATAAAATCATCTAGTTTTCAGTTTTTGATCAAAAACAAATAAGAGCAATAAATTCTGAAATAAAAACAATGGTAGATAATCTTGAAGTATTGAAAAAGTTACACTTTAAACCTTTTTTTAACTTTTTTTACTCAAATTTTGAGTTTAAAATAAAATTTTTCAAAAACTACGCATAGTTTTGACTTGATTTAAAAACTGGCTAATAGAACAGAGTGTTGGCCTTAAAAAAATGTATACAACTTAATTGTAAGTATCACCGTTGTTTTTTAATTATTTTTTTCCATTTTAAATAATGACTTTTTTAAATTGCCCCTCCCGCCTAAACGGGGGGAGATAGACCCCCCCTCCCATAGTAAAAAATGCTTGTATTAAGACCCTCTACCAAAAACCGTTATTATATCTTGGCGCCAAAGTTATCGTACTCGTGCCCAATGACACATTTTATATTGGTAGCCATGATGATATTTGGTCAACATTTGGTTTTTAAATTTGTGTTCGAAATATTGCATTGTTTATATCTCATTTAAAAATAGAGTCGCTACTATAGCAACTTTAGGAAAGGGCCGAAAACTGAATATTAAAATAACACATTCCTTTAATATAATATATATCTGTTATTAAAAAACTTATAATCACTTTACTTCACTTTTGATGGTCAGAATAACAATGTATTTACATATGCACGTACTAATAAGCGTGCAACAAATTAGATATGCAACGATGTTTTGGCGTTACAAATGGATAGTAACTGTGCAGGGTATCCCACAGTATTTTGCCATAGAAGGCAGCATTATTTCAAATCTACTAAAAACCCAACATTGTTACTCCATACAAAAGGCTATACATTTTCTTGTTGATTTTAATTTCATTAGATTTAAAAAGTGTCAAATGTTTCTAGATACTGTATAAAAATAAATATTTCAGTATCTTACTTGCACCCACTTTAAATATGTGTAGACAAAAATGAAAACGGGCACTCAGGACCAAGTGCTTGTGGATTCCAATTACAAAATTTCATGAATTTTTAATTATTTATACCTACCTTTGGATGGTATTGTTGCTGTTAACCCGAAACTATTTGCACCTATGCATAAAGCCAGACACATTTTTAGTGTGAACAAGGTAAGTAAGGACTTAAAGAACCCACATATGCATATACAAACAAAGAAGTCTTTCATAAATAATTATACCTATGGATGAAAAAATCTATAAATTTAAATTCAAACAAAAGTACATTCAAATAATTATTTTAAATCACAACTTAGTCACGTGTCACCACACTATTCGATCCATAAACAAAATGCATTTCACACTATGTGTAAATTCACAAGGAGCTAATTTCTGATTTTTAATCCATATGTGTATGTATGTATGTACCTATCTAGATAACTTTCATTCAAAGACGTTTTGTGAAATTTTTGAAATCGCGTCGGTCGCGTATACCTTGTTTTTTGAGCAATTTAATTCGAAAAACGTGCACTCAATTAAAACCACGCGTTTGTATTGTTCCGGTTATACTAATCACTCTATTCGTCCACGAAGAATAGTGAACACTCATTGACAGCAAGTTTCAAATAGTGAAAATCAACCCCCAAGGATGTCTAGTCTATGGCTGCAATAGCAAGGGGGTAGCTTACCAATATAAGAGTTTGAGACTTTAACAACTGTTGTTTTAGATGGTTGTTTTGTACATTGTGTGTTTTTTATTTCTTCCACAGCTTATACCCTACCTTATATTGTGCTTTAAGAGGATGTATGCAGTTGGTTGTGAGGCGTGGTTTGGTAGAAAATACCAACCAATGATGTACCGGCTCCACTTATCCTGGGGATATGGGCTTCAAAAACAAAGTTGGGGAGAGCTTTATAGAAGGAAGCCATTTTAGAAGAATAAAAGCTTTTGTATTTGCTTGTATCGAGAATTGAAAAATTTTAAATGCAACTTATCCCGAATGTTCTATATTTGTTTTGACATTTCGTTTATCCTGTTTCTAATTTGCAGCTGGTCAAAATGTAAAAATTGGATAGGTTATTTATTTAATTTCGATCGTTAGCGGTGTTCATAAGGAACCTTAAAATAAGTTTTCGTATTCCTAGTCCTTTTCCTCCTGCCGCCATTTTTACTTTTACGTCGTTTCGTTTTCGTATTCCTAGGCCTTTTCCTTCTGCCGCCATTTTTACTTTTGCGTCGTTTCGTTTTTATTATTCCTGTGCGCGGGTAATGTAAGGTATGACTTCTCGACTTATTGCAAAAAACAGAAATTGGTTATTATTATTATATAGTCTAAGCAAAAGCATTCGTCTACTTAGGTGTTTTGCCTTAGTCACAGCACAGCAATGCAATGTTAAACTATTGCATAGAATTATGTTATTTTTTTATTGTTCTTATTCAGGAGGCAGTATTCTACACGAAGGCGTATACTCACTATTTTGTATTATATTTGTGAATAATAAGCTTCGCTGGTCGTTATTTCAATTCGCAATTCAATGAAAAATTGCACAAATATAATTAGTCGAGCAGATTAATTGAGGCTTAAGTAAGTTGCAGGAGCACCAGCCCAGATATGGGAGTTATACTCAAGCTTTGGACGTATAAGCTTTGTATATATAAACACTTCATATACAAAGGTATAAGTCTTGTAGATAACAGCTAAATCAGAATGGAAGGAAAACTTCTTGCTTCGCTTAAGGAAGCCTAAACATCATGCAAGTGCCATTAATGCATAGTGGCAAGGGGGGTATATCTCTTATCTTGCGATGCAAGACAGCATTGGGTTTTCGAAGCATTATATTCCACGCGGTTTAATTATCATTGTACAATGTTAAGGTCTGAAATTAATGAGCTTATCATATTTTGTCGCTGTAGTTCCACTTCTGAAGAAAAAGGATGTGACATGTGAGCCTAAGAACATAAATATGTAAAGCTAAGAGTAGGTACTATCGTCAGCGAAACAATGGATATTGGATTAGAAGTTGCAGAGTGGAGATCATCAATAAAAATGAGAAAGAGAGAAAAACGGAGGCCTGAGGTCCACCAGTATTTATTATGTAGCTTTAAGACTTTAACCCATCCAATATTACTTGTATTGAACGATCCCAAAGGTAATTGGGGTTCATGAAAACCGAATGTAAGCATTTTCGAGATATCAACTGCAATAATCTTACTTTCTCCGAAACGATGCAAACATTTTCTCCACTGTTCGGTGAGATGAATCAGCGGACCTATCGCTGCAAAAACCTTACTGCCGATCATTAAACACCTTCCGATCTTCGAGATATTTTTTGAGCTGATAATAATTAATCAAAGTTTATATGACCTTGGAAATTAGGACGTAAGTGCAATCGGTGATTAGAGAATGAGGAGGATTCGTCGTTTTTGGGAATGGGCTGAACAAACGATTATGAAAAAATTACATGTTACCATAGACCGATAAAATAACTTAAAAATACGGATAAAAAAACCTTAAAATTGAAGGTTATACACTCATAAGGTTTGGAAATTCAGTTTTATTAGAATCATTTAAGTAGAACACAGAGTATTTTGGAATTCGGTAGAGCGGTGGGTCTTGATTCACAAAAAAACGCGAACATTTTATTTTTTTTTAATTTTTAAGAAATGAGACAGTACTTTCGTTCATAATTGAAAAGAAAAACTAAAAATAATTAACATTTATTAAAAAAAAAAACAAATTAGCTGACTTCTTACTCAGGTTTTTTGCATACACCAGAACTTTATTTTCTTTTAACATTTAAGTTTTTGGTGTGATTCTTATTACGAAAGAATTTGGTGCTAGTTTTTTTTAGGGATTGGCAAAATTCAACGATTCCCAGAACTTGAAATCATGTTCGATTTAAGTAGGTGACAATAAAATTACAACTGTCACACAAATTTGATGCAAGAGTTATAAGTATAGTAACTATCGTCACTCTCTTTTCAAATATATACATACATACATATATTAAGATAAAAAGATAACTAGCAACAAAGTTTATAAATGCGTAAAAAATGTGGCAATGCAATAAATAGACGAATTGATTAAAATTAACATGTTGTATCTTTTTTCTAAATCAAAGAATAAAGAAAGCTTCTTTTGTACGTACGGGACAAGATCTAAATTTACTTTAAAAAAAAACCTTTAAAATAAAGAAAATAACAAAAATCTTATGGTTTAGGTAAATACTGGTTTTATTGAATGGATTCATATAATTTTTATTGAATGTGCTGCCTCCTGATTTCTGAATTACTCCAAGTAACCTGTGGTGTATGGTATGGATTCACAGAGTGCTGTCAGGTAATTATTGAGCGAAATTTGGGCCCAGGACGGTTTTATGGCTTCAATAATCTTTAGCGTTTTTTGGTATTGCCGTCCTCCTTCTTAGACACGTTTTCCATGATAATAGGTGGCTCAAAATCACTAAGGTTGCAAATTTGAAAATTGGTTTTGTGACAAACAAAATTGCAAGCTATAATGATGACTTTTAGTTTATACTGTTGCAAAATTTGTATATTAATAAACTTTGACAGGGCAGCGCACAGAATTCTATACATTTTTAGTAATATTGCTTAGTAGTAAATATCTTACAGAAAGCATCAATTCGGGAACGTTTTTCTAAGTTTGATAAAATCAACTAGAACAAAACAATGCACATAATTTAAGCTTTGTTTAATAACATGGGTATATTATGTATCTATATTAAATGAGCAATAATGGAAACAATATACATACAAAATCTTCTACAAGGAAAATACGTCAAATCATGTCCGGGAACTTTCCCGAAATGACCGTTCACGAAATGACGATTTCAAATAAGAGCACCCTTTGATTATACGGCGGCCCTCTTAAATGCGATCTGACTTTATCAATAGGAACATATTTCAGGTTTCTTTGTTATTTCGAGTCGTAAGAAAGAATTTCATCAATAATTAAATGTAATAAATACGTTCACGAATTTACAGACTATTGATGTACGCTTTACGAATATTGAATAGAAAGGTACTTCACATTTAGATATAATTTATGTGACGAAAAATACTCTGACAGCCGGCTTTGTTATTGTTCTCTTTCTCGACTGACGTTTGACACCGAATGGCTGCATTTACTTAAAATTATTTTTGATCGATTATCGATATGTTCACTGAAATGACTTGTGCGGTATTGGACAAACTATTTTTGCATTTTTATAGTTAAAAATAAATAACCTTTTATAATCCTTTCTAAAACTAGATTTTGTATAAAAAATACGGTGTATTAAGTAATGACCGTGGTTAAATACATTAAATTTTTAATTATATTTTGGACTTGTTGTTGAAGATTGTAAATTAGGACGCGTTCCCGAAATTGCGTGTATATATTCATTTCACTTAAAATTCACCTTATTAATAAATTATATTGTTTGATGAACACACACAAAACGGGTTAGTTTTTTATTCATTTTTTTCTCAATTAAGTCAAGATTAAAGACATTAAATTGCTAGCAAAGCCAATTCTGCACCTTGATGATTTTAGGCCAGGTACACATTTTGCCCCTGAATCCAGGCTTTTGTTATCCGTGCAGTATGTATTGGTGCATTATCTTTTTGGAAAGTCCGTCGTTGTCCACCAACAAATTGAGAAAACTTCGGAAAAGCTCGTTTCAAAATCGATTTTTAAGTGGTTGCCGTCATTTTAGAGCTTTGAAAATCCAGCTTTACGGTCCCGTAATAGGTGATTGCTCCCCATACCATTACACCGCATCACGGAAATAGCAGCTATATCCTATATATTTTGTTTTCATCGGAAAAGACGACACGGTATGCCATCCTCGATTCCACCTGATTTATTTTGGTGCTAATTTAAGGCTCTTGCCTTGCTCTTGCTCTTCAATTGTGCTTTTTTCTTCATTTTTTAGTGTCGTATATGGTCTGCTGTCTCTATCACCCGAGTAACAGTCGATTTGCCTTGAATTACTGAATTTGCCTTGAATTTGAAGCCAGAATGATGTGGCTTTCTTGACTATTCTTTTGTGGTTTCTTTCATACTTCTCTGGGTCCTTGAGGTAGATCTATACAACATTTAAACTTCTTCTAATTTTGCTGGCTATAAAACGGATGGCTTTGCCGAGATTCCGGTAAGCTCGAATTTAGCCTATTCCCTCCTTGGTTAGACCATTACCTCTACCCACACTTCTTGATTCTATCAAAATAATGCTCGTACTAAGCTCCCAAATAATCAGAGTATCCTTTTATCTGATTTAAAATACGCTAATAGGTAAATTTAGATCTTGTCCCTATTATTTTTATTTTTCAACTTAATCCAAACATATTTTTGAAATATAAACTTAATATATGCCTCATTTAGGGGAGAGTACGATAACTTTGGCGACAAAGTTTAATGACGGATTTGTATAGAACATTTAAAAAACAAGCATTTTTTACTATGGGAGGGGGGTCTATCTCCCCCCGTTTAGGCGGTAGGGGCAATTTAAAAAAATGTGTACATTAAATGGAAAAAAAATATTTAAAAAATATTTTTATATTTATAATTTGTCTATTAGCTTGTTTTTAAATCAAGTCAAAACTATGCATAGTTTTTGAAAAAAATTGTTTTAAACTAAAAATTTATGCAAAAAAAATTAAAAAAAAAGGTTTAAAGTGTAGTTTTTCAAAACTTTCAAATTATCTACTGTTTTTTTTTTAGAATTCATTGCTCTTATTTGTTTTTGATCAAAAACTGAAAGATAGATGACTTTATGTCTTCTAGTTCTTGAGAAAATTGAAAATAACCAAAAAAAATATTTTAATTAAATTACTTTTTCCTTGCTTAAGTATTAACGTAGTCTTATTTTGATAGTAATAATCGAATATGGATTAAGATACACCTAGGGTAAATTAATTTTTCTTCAATCCAGCTTATTTAAATACAAAAGAAACTTTGCATGCACCCCATCTTGCACCCACCGAACCTTGCCCCCTCACCACCTTGCACGCACTCCAACTTGCACCCACCCCAAATCCTATAGTGTTCCCAAGCAGGGGGGTTGCAGGGGGGCAGCATGCCCCCCCTTACAGATCCAACTGCTGCAAAAACCTAAACTCGCACACACCTTACTGTTGCATACACCCAAACTCGCACCTACCATTGTTACTATCAAAATAAGACCACTCAAGCAAAAAAAAAAAAGAATTAAATTAAAATAGTAGTTGTGGTTATTTTCAATTTTCTCAAAAACTAAAAGACATAAAATCATCTAGTTTCCAGTTTTTGATCAAAAACAAATAAGAGCAATAAATTCTGAAATAAAAACAATGGTATCTTGAAGTATTGAAAAATTACACTTTAAACCTTTTTTTAAACTTTTTTTACTCAAATTTGGAGTTTAAAATTAAATTTTTCACAAACTACGCATAGTTTTGACTTGAATTAAAAACTGGCTAATAAAACAGAATGTTGGCTTTAAAAAAAAGGTATAAAACTTAGTTGTAAGTATGACCGTTATTTTTTAATTATTTTTTTCCATTTTAAATAATATTTTTTTTAAATTGCCCCTACCGCCTGAACGGGGGGAGATAGACCCCCCCCATAGTAAAAAATGCTTGTATTAAGCCCCTCTACCAAAAACCGTTATTATATCTTGGCGCCAAAGTTATCGTACTCGTGCCCTCATTTGTTTCTACATTTGAGGTTTTCCGAAAAACCTAAGGGTTTGAAAAATAATATCAAATAAAAAACGAAAAAAGCTTGTCCCTATTCATGTGACACGAAGTGTGCATATGACATATTGTTTTAAAAATGACATCATAAATAATATACAAATTCTACTAGTGTTTTGAGTATTTTGTTTAAATTAAAATGCATGGTTTAATAACTAAAGCCTCATGTTTCGAGCTTAAAGGTATAGCAACCTTAGAGTTTCGAGATTTAAAGTTACAAATATAATTTTGAAATACTTGAAAGCTTTATTTAACCAGAATGACGATTAGGTTTGAATGTGGTTTTTCCAAACAAAAAATCATATTAACTAAATGACTTTTCCTTCAATATAAATACTTTCACAATTTATCGAATTCGTAAGTAAAAAACTGTTGCATTAGCCTAGTGTTTAAAAATCATTAAAATAAAAAATGCATTAAGTTTGCAAATTGCAACACACATACACATACAACATAGAGTAGAAACAAAATAAAGGTTGATGCTTCAAATGCATTTGATAAACAATTAGCACATCTCGACCTGTGACGTCAGTGGTCTAAAGTAGTGGAGTGCGTAGTGCACACGACTTCTAAGACTGAGCAAATCTGATATGCGTGGGTTCGAATCCTATGGTGTGTATAGAAAGTTTTTCAAATAAAATTGGATTAAAGCTCAGCACCACAAAAAAGGAGACTGATGAGTGCAAAAGTGGCAAAGCACGAAATAGCTATATCTCCAGCCAAAAACAATGAGTGGTAGCACCTTTAAGTTGTTGTTGTTGTTCAAAAAACATTCAATGAAATTAAAAGGAATGGTCAAGTCTAACAAGCTGACATTCTAGTACGAATAGTACAATAAAAAAAATAATAACAATAATGACTTAATAGTCTGGTTCGTTACCGATCTTCCAACCTCTCCCCCTTTGATACGTACTACGAATTGTAAGTCTATCAAATAAGGTATGGAGAAAAATGGAGGCGGAACAAAACAGCATACTTAAAGGAGCTTATAAAAAGGTTGATGCTTCAAATGCATTTGATAAACAATTAGCACATCTCGACCTGTGACGACAGTGGTCTAAAGTAGTGGAGTGCGTAGTGCACACGACTTCTAAGACTGAGCAAATCTGATATGCGTGGGTTCGAATCCTATGTTGTGCATAAAAAAAAAAAAAAAAAAAAAAGTTTTTCAAATAAAATTGGATTAAAGCTCAGCACCACAAAAAAGGAGACTGATGAGTGCAAAAGTGGCAAAGCACGAAATAGCTATATCTCCAGCCAAAAACAATGAGTGGTAGCAACTTTAAGTTGTTGTTGTTGTTCAAAAAACATTCAATGAAATTAAAAGGAATGGTCAAGTCTAACATGCTGACATTCTAGTACGAATAGTACAATAAAAAAAATAATAACAAAATAAACAATATTGTCAACTGCCAAGACTGTAAACCAATGACTTGAGCAAAATAAGAATCTGGAACACCCTCATTAGAACTACCTACTTGAATATATTATATCAACAATTAATACCTTTGATTATGTCGATAATTATCAATACATATTTACTAAATCTAAAAATATTTTCACTTTTTTGTTCATAAGCATACCCACTTCGAAAAATATCAGAGTGGACTTAATCCATTCGCAAAATCAACGGTCCCACAAAAATATAAACGTAACAAAAACTAATCTCACATAGCTATGCTCTACAAAATTGGTGTATGCACATGCAAAACTAAGGGCTCTATTTTATCATTAATCAAAAACCTTTCCTGGATAATCGTACGTATACGAGTACCATAACCACGTGTAATTTTTGTAAACGAACGAGTAGAAAATAAAGTTCAATAATATTTTTCACATTAATCCATTTCATCTAAAAAAGATTCGTATTCATGTATATGAATGTATATTTCTTTATTAGCTGGACACGCGATTTCTTATTCACATTTTCTTTTCCAAGGTCCTATCTATCTACTTATATACCACCATTCATCAAAATTGGTTCTGCGGTTTAGTTTTGAAGGCGTAACACACAGACAGAGTTGCTTTGAGACACCCTATTGTGTAATGTATGTATGTAAATTAAAAGTAAGCATTTTTGACGATAATAATCGGTATTATAAACGCTATTGTTTGTGAAGATATATATTATATATTTGAACGTTGTCGTGCCTCAAAGTTGTGTTACAAATATAAATTACTATACGATAAGAATTAACGGGTGTTTTTTTAGACGTGTGGATTTTATTCTGACAATATTTTTTCGGAGTTATTGTTTTTCACAGCTGTCACTTAATTTACGCTGAGTTGTCATTTCATAATAAATACATAGACTTATACTTACACTGCACAACGCATCAATTTAGGTATTGAAAGAAACTTTTGGTTTGTGCTTTCTTTTGCGTTGTGCGGCCGTAGCGTGGCCTTCGAGATGGTGAGATTTAACACCGCTGGCTGGGTTATCTTTTGTGAGGTTATGTGAAGTCTACGCAGAAAAGCCAAAAACAATTGACGCCTTGGAAGAGAACATTCGGTGCGTTACCCCCAATTACAGCACAAAGCGTTCGAAAATTTATTCAAACCAGTTGCCCGAAATAACATTTAAAACCCATTATTTAATAACATGCGTTTTTGCCCGAAATAATATTTAAAACACATCATTAAATGACATGCGTTCTATTTCTTCTTGAAAACCACACTCCTAAAGCACCCTTTAAATAATATTTTGTGTTTGTTAATTAATTTATTTAGTCATAATCTTAGTTTAATTAAGAATAATTTCACTCAAAATGACCTCCCTCAGCTTTAATGCCAGCCCTTAAACGTTGTTTACATTGACCTTTATAGTGACTCGCAAATTAAGATCTTTTAAAATAAAAAAAAAAAAAAAACAACGAAATATCAATTTTCAAATTTGAAAACAAAGTTTACTACGATTTGTGTTCCTTATTTTAAAAGGGAACTCCCCGTTTTGGGAAGAATTTTCTTAAAGTGAATGTGTGTATGCATGGATGTGTAGTAGAAATGTTACGCATATCAACAGGTCAATTGTTTGAGAGGGCATTTTAAGTTCGAGAATTGTTGCCAAAATGTCGAAGCGCAAAGCTATTTTTCGCTATCAGAGAAGTTATCGATGATTTAAAAGTTAAAATGGAGAAAAGAAAAAAGATGTTGCAGAAAAATTTGGTGTATCGTTTAGTACATTGTCAACAATTTTAAAGAATGAATGCAAAATTTTAAAGTTTGCCGAAGAAAGTTCAAACAGAAGCCAAAAAAAAAAACTAAGAAAAACAAAATACGGTAATGTGGATAAAGCAATGTTAAAATGGGTGCAGATAAACAAGAAAAGGAATTTACCACTCTCGGGCTCTATTATCAAACAAAAAGCTAATTTTTTTTCTGAATCTGGATAAATTGTTCATGTGCAATCGAAAATTGATATGTTTTTAATTAAAAAATAAAAAGACATACGCTTCTTTAAAAAGAATTTTTTTGTATACTTTTTTTGAAAATATAAAAGAACACTTGCAGTGTTAAAAAAAAAATTCTATATAACGTTTTTTTTATAAAACTTCTTTATAACGAAGCAATTTTTTGTTCCCTTAAAGGTTCGTTATAAAGGAGTTTGACTGTAGTTGAATTTTATTTGGCAATTGATTAATAACAACTGAATTATTCTATACTTGAAGTGGAAGAATCTATATGCCAATCGAGTACATTTGAAAATGTCAGCATAATGTAATTTCTGAAAATCTCTAATGAAACCAGAAGATTGTCAAATACATTCAATTATTTGGTGTCATCATAATACCTTTACCTGTGGGAACTTCCTTTGTTAATTCCCTTCGGTATACTGAGTTTAATATAATCCGCAATGTTTCTGTTAGTATTTTCAATAGTGCTTTAATTAACTCTATTTTAAGTATTTAAAAATTGTTTCACGCACGATCTTTATTTCTGACCACAAAACAAGTGATTTGTGAAACAAGATTTCAACAATTTCGCCAGAATTCAATTCTTATTTATGTAAGGCCTCTTAGCAGAGGCAAAAATGAAACATATCTTTATAAGTTATAGCCCATATCTATCCTGAATTTAATCTTTATTATTGTAGTGTTTAATTGAAATTCATTCATTATTTTTTGGGTGAACTAGTAACAAACATCCATACATCAATGCTTACAAACTTTTGCGTTTATAAGATTAGTAGATTTGATATAACCCGACAATTTGCAACATAAATGTTATAAGGAATCTTAACATTTGATCAAACAACAAATGAGTACATATGTAGTATGTATGTATATGAGTATACCAGCATCATTTTTTAGCGTTTAGAACAAACGACGTATTGAGTCTCGGTTTCAAAAAAAAGTGATTCAAATAATCAAATATTGACAATCGGCTCCCTCTTCGTGTACGACCTCAAATGCATTTCAGATATTCCTCAAATAGTCTCTTTAAATCATGGACCACTATATTAGGCAGTCTTAATTGAACAAGGGTGTCAAAATATACATTTTTGAATGTTGAAGGGTAGAAGATTTACCCTCTTTTGTGTATTTTGTTTTGTTTTTGTTTTCGTTGCTCATTTTGTTTTTATTGTATAGACCCAACGAATGAATTAGGAACATGAGAGTGCATTAACGATGTTAGCTTCACCCAAACATCAAGCTGCTGCTATATGCAGCTGTATAAACAAGAATTTAAAAATCTGCTGTACCAAAATAAAGATGTAATTTCTTTTTATTGTCCAAATGACAAAATACTAACTTAGATTAAAACGAATATTTAAAAAAATCTTTTATGTACAAAAATATAATTGTTACCCAATAAAATTTTACAAATGACGGCCAAAATTGTTAAATGTGACTTAGTCCTGATGCTTTACCTATATGTTTTAGTGAAATTTAGGGTAATATAAGCTTTGCAACTTTCAAAAACTTAGCACAAACAGCATTCGCAATTTATTAGAGGATATTACTAATGTCTCTGAGTATACTTTACTATATGTATATAGATTTTTTTTTAAGTTGAGAATAATCAAAGTAATATTTTGATAACATACAAATTAAGTTCAATACAAGTCTTAGAAGTTTTTAATAGTAGATACAATTAAACCAAAAAACTATAAAAGTGCTAAAGTCATTTTGCTAGCCAGTAAGGAAGCCTAAATTTTATTTTTTAGAAATAAGTCGAACAAAATTTAGTAATTTTGGAAACATTTTTACCATTCCGTCTAAAATATCTCTAAAAAATTGAATTTAGATGCTTTTTTTGAAGAAAATGTTCGTCCTGGAAATGTATTTTTTATGTTTGAAAACAAGAAAAATTCTTTGATTGTTAAACCAAAGCTGTACATACGCTGGATGACCCATGAATTAAATGTTTTGAGTCTTGAAACAAAAGGCGACCATTTGTTTGGAAGAGCTTCGAGCACAACTTTTGTTGGATTTGGTTCATTTTGAAATACTTATATCTACAATTGACTGCTGTATAGTATCACATTCACTTTGATGAGCATTGTCAGTTTCATTATTCACTTGCAGCTTTCTGTTATAATGTTTACCCTTTCAAGTGATATGATACTGTTATACGAAAAAATTTTAGTTAACCTCGTTTCAGTGGATCAAATCACAGGATAAGAATTTTGTGTATAGCTTAAAGTTTAAAATGGTCTTATAGTAGGGGAGCCCAGGGTGCTAAATCGGGATTTACTCCAGCGTCAAAGAGACCTATTGGATTGCGAAGCTTAGATGATAAGAAGAAAAAAATGTCATATCATATATGTATACATACACTTTCATCGGTGGGGGGAGCGGCTATAAATTTTCAAAAATGTAAAAAAAAACAGCGAGCGCGTCAGATATTAATAGCATCCATGTCCTACGTATTTTTAAAAATATACGTATGTTAATCTGATTGTTTCCATGATGGAGGTGGTCGTACGTAAGGGTTGAAAACGGAAAAAAAAATTTAATCGAGCGCGTCAGATTTTCAAAGGGGATGTTAAGTGAACTTAAAAGAAGGCTCTTATGTAATAATCTGACGATTTGGATGTGACCCAAACTCGCGGCCATTATTAGAATTTGCAAAAAAATCGCCATTTTGAAATACTCGAGCGCGTCAGATTAAGATGGTTCATTTATATACCCTAAACGTGCTGTCTCATAATCTGATGATTATCTGGAGGGATTCGCCTAATCTGACAATGGCAAGAATTTTTTGTGTATTTTTTCAAATCTTTTAACTTTACAAATTGAAGAGCTGAGAACCGGCTTACTCTGACGATATTCTAATGCATTTATATATTTTTGTAATGTATCCAACGTAAATTTGATAGTTTTTTGTAAATAAGTTTCACCACAAACAACACACTTTACATTTACATATGTCACTCATAGTAACTTTTTTTTAAATTTTAATTCACATAATAAACATCAAAATCGAAAAATAATTTCAGGCGTTACAAATACATATATGTATGTACGTTGTAAACGAAAAAACAACTGCGCGATCAGCTGTCATGGCGTCATGGCAACAGAACAGAAATTGGGACGGAGTGAGAGAGTCATAGATAGAGAAAGAGTGAGAGAGGAATAGAAACGCGGGAAGGGGAATACCGGCATCATGTACCTGCATGCATTAAACTTTATCGATTATTTTTCCTTACTTCGGCTTACGGAAATCAGATTATACATATATTATTCGTGAACGTTGAATTATTGCCTTCAAAATAAAAAAAAATTTAGCCACTCTCGAGAAAGTCAAGATGACGTTTTTTTTACAAGTTTGTAACCCACCTACTTCTTATCCTCAATCGAAAATTGTCAGATTAGTGGAATATACACTTTTTAGCATATAACTAACTTACCCTACCTTAATCTGACGCGCTCGAGAATTTCAGATGATCAATTTTTTTACTAATCTGATCCTTTATCCTTGACTCGCGGCCACATATAGGGGGCTAATACTTGATGGAGGTATGGGGTGCTAGGTACCTCCCTGTATATTAATCTGCCGCTCTTTAGTAAATCCCAAAATCCCTTCTTGGGCTCCCCTACTATTATATTAGATGGTCACTAATGTTTGATATCATGAAAAATCAGTACCGTCCTATTTTAGAACATTATTGTATGATTAATCGATTTGTTTTTTTTTTCATTTAAGTTTTCCAAAAAATATATGAATTGTAATTTATTTGTTATATGTCCCCTAGTTGAAATAAATATTTAAAACAGTTGAATAAATATTATAAACGAATGTTTTGCTTAGCTATGTTTTCTAATCATTGTTACTTTTTCATCCAAAGCGTGTAACTTTCGTTCTGGACATAGAGGGCCAAGGTAACTAGGGTATTGTCTTAATAATAAGTTATTATTTTGTGAAATTTTTCAATATAGGTTTAATTGTTTCCACAGAGGGTTGTGACTTCTTCGGCGTCCAACATTTATTCTCCTTTGAAAATATTCTTTCCGTCGAACATTAGTAAACGGTAAACAAATGGTTTTTAGCAGGGAGCGATTAACTCGCCGATCTTGTTCAGGCAATTACGTACGCCGACGACCTAATTGCGTACAGAACGGGCCCAAACATTGAGGTTATGATGACACTTTTGCAGCGTGACTTCAACAACATTCAGCAATATGGCGATGACTGGAAGTTAACAATCAACTTTCAAAAATCCAGAATTATTCTGTTCAAGGGATACTAAAGGGTGTCCCAAAATTAACGCAAGATTTGAATTTGCCGCCATTTGTGCAGTGAAGTGTTGGCAACCCTGAAAAAAAAAGCAATTTGACAGCTAACAGTATAGGGTTATTAAAAATGGAGCGTTACACGAGAGAACAACGTGTCTTCATTATTAAAGAATATTTCAAAAATAGTGAAAGCTTGGCGGCTGCAGTTCCAAAATTTCATACAAAATATGGTCGGAATAGTGTTTTAACTTCGTCAACTGTGAAGAGATTAATTGAAAAATTCATGGAGACTGGATCCGTTGGAGACGCCAAACACACTGGTCGTCCAAAAACAAGCCGTTCAAATGTGAATGTCGAAGTAGTGCGTGAGAGTGTTGCTGACAATCCAGGAACCTCAATTCGACGTCGTGGACAAGAATTGCAAATTTCAAGAACCTCTCTACAGCGTATACTCACCAAAGATCTGTGTCTTCATGCTTACAAAATTCAATTAACACAACAATTGAAGCCTAATGACCATGGACAGAGAAGAGAGTTCGTTGAATGGATTATTGAACATCAACAAATGGACCCTGATTTTTCGAGCAAAATCATCCTAAGCGATAAAGCACATTTTCATCTTGATGGCTTTGTCAATCGCCAAAATTGCCGCATTTGGGGTTCGGAGAACCCACATGTGATTGTCGAAAAACAAATGCATCCACAACGCGTGACTGTATGGTGTGGATTTTGGGCTGGAGGCATAATTGGGCCATATTTTTTTGAAAATGATGCTGGTCAAGCAGTGACTGTTACTGGTGCTCGATATCGCGACATGATTACACAGTTCTTTCTGCCAAAATTGGATGATATTGATGTGTCCAATATGTGGTTTCAACAAGACGGTGCCACATGTCATACAGCCCGTGAAACAATTCAATTACTGCATGAGACATTTTCAGGTCGTGTACTCTCTCGTTTCGGTGATCAAAATTGGCCTCCTAGATCGTGTGATTTAACACCATTAGACTTCTTTTTATGGGGTTATTTGAAATCACAAGTCTATGTCAACAAGCCCACAACCACCCGTGCATTAAAGGAGGAGATTATACGCTGCATCAACGAAATTCAGCCACATTTATGCAGAATGGTCATGGAAAATTTCAACAAAAGAGTGCCATTTGTCCGATGTGTTATTCCATACATAACCCTATCCTATGTACTTTACGAGTCAATAAAAATATAACTATCAAAAGACTAAAAACGGCGTTTTCTATTTAATTCAAATCTTGCGTTAATTTTGGGACACCCTTTAGAAAGAACTGGAAAAATCTAGTGATCGTGGGACCAAATCGACAGGCACTGGCGAATAAAAGTACCATGGCATATTTGGTTAGATCAGCATTTGTATTTCGACAGACATATGAGTGCTGTTCTGGACAAACCTAGGGGAGCTTTTTCCCTGACAAAACGGTTGCTTTTTAGTAGCCATCTTGACGGCAGGGTGAAGGTGATTTGCTACATGGCCCTCATCGGGCCGACAATTGCCTATTGGCCCGGTATGGTTCAACGTTGCCACATCTCAAATGAAAAAAATTCGTGTGTTTGAGAGGTAATGTCTTCGACGACGTTTGTTCTATACAACACAGCCAACATAAACAGAATAGATAATTTTGTGCTGGAGCTTGATCAAGGGCACGTTGCACGAGCAATGTCCAATGGAGGGCTGATACAGGATAGAGAGGCGGTTCCGCTAATCTACCACATCAGCCGTTAAACTGTAGATACGCGACTCCTTTAAAGTCAAGACGTCCACGCACTAGACAGAGTTAAGCACATTCGGTTCAGTAGGACTGTGTCCGATAGGGACCGGAGAGATAGGGTAAAGCAGGAGAACCTGTTTTGGTGGCTGCAAACGGAAAACGTTATTTAAAGTGTCAGAGGCGTAGTTTCTTGGCCGACTTACATAGGTTTAAGTTAGGGACAGTTAGAATGGCACCAACAACAAAAAAAAAAAAAAACAGAAAGAAAAGCTTACTGTTGCTGTTCTAGTTTTTAAGTAATGTTAGCTAGCATAATCGGTTTGGGTTAGTTCTGAGTAGTATAATTGGTTTGGGTAGTTTTATTCAGTTTCAAATAAAATAAATAAAAATCAAGTCAGACACCAAGTTTTAATTCAAATTTTCTTGGTTTTAGAATAAGTTAATTTTAGTTAGTATAAAGATTGTTTTTAAGATGAAAGGCATCAGTTATGAGATAATAGATTAACCTAGAGCGCTCGCATAGGGCCAGTAAGTTATTTTTGTTGTTGATCATATGCTAGTTTTTAAGTATTTTTGTCTAGCTTTAAGACAGTTGTAAGAAAAATGAATTAATTGAAATACTTTTTGCAGTTTTTGAAATGCGAGAAAAGTTGAATTAACAGTTCCAAGAATTTCATTGAAACAAGCAACGCGTTCCAATTCAGAAACTCTTTCTACTGAAGCCTATTTTATAGTATCTGTGTTGATTCCTTGCATAGATTCGTTAATACATAATTCATCGTTTCAAATCTTCTCAGAGGTCTTACTGCAGTTGAGAGAGAAAATTTAGCACGTGGGAAAAAATGTCAACTATGAAAAGTATTAAAAACGTGTCCCGAACCGTAATGGGAAACGTAAGATTACGGTTACTTGATATGATATCATTCGGATATTAATTTGGTTCCATATCTCATGTCAAAAAGAAAAGCCAGATGTATTTTGCTTTGAAAAAATGTGTGTATAAAATGTTAATTTGTACTTTGTATAAAGCTACTCTCAGTAATTTATTCGAAACTACATTAATCTCAGTTCACTTTTCGATTCAAGTTTTCTTTAATTTGTAAAATATAATTAGTCTTTCTTTAAACTTCAAACAGTAAAATACTTCTTTTATAATAAATATTGGTCTTTTTCTTTTCTCTGGATCGCCGAACATTCTGAGGTTATGGGCCCAGGATTCGAGGATTCGATTGAAGAAAAATTAATTTTTGAATCTTTCTAGAAGAAATTATTTTTCACTGCATTTCCGAGATCGTTTTTGATTTGAGACGAAGAAAAAATAATAGCAAAATGGCTGATCATTCGGTTTCTAAGCTTCCATTATTTGATGGTACGAATTTCAGCAACTGGAAATATCGTGTGGGTATTTTGTTGGACGAGAAGGTTCTACGAAAATACATTGAGGAAGATTTTGAAGAAATTCTTGCGAAGATTGAGCCTGCTAACCAAGACAGTGTGAAGTTAGAAGAAAAGAAGTGTATTTCAATTTTGGTCCAGACTATTCATGATGGACAATTGGAATATGTGAAGGAGAAGAGGACTGCCAAGGAGATGTTCGACACATTGTGTGGTATTTTTGAACGAAAAAGCATTTCGAGCCAGTTACTACTCCGTAAACAGCTTCTGATGATGAAGTACAATGAGTGTGAAGACATCATTGAACATTTTCTTCAATTCGATACGAAGGTTCGTCAGCTGAAATCAACCGGAGCTAAGATGGAAGAGCTTGATGTTGTTGTTCATTTGTTGCTTACTTTGCCAGCAAGCTATGACAATTTAGTAACTGCACTAGAGACCATGAATCAAAGTGACTTGAAGTTAGAATTTGTCAAGACTCGGTTGATGGACGAATACAACAAGAGGAATGGTTGTGCATCGGCAAGGTCTAGTGAGCCCGGTGCAATGAGTGTCAAGCCTAGGAAGAAGATTGTATGTTATGGATGTGGTAAGCCTGGACATATCCAAATGTTTTTCCAAGCAGAAGGAAAAGAAGGACTCAGAGGGTTCAAGCAAAGCTTTTAGAAAGAAGGACTCGACAATGTGTGCAGTTGTTGACAAAGCAAGTGAAAAAGAGCATGCAGCGCAAACTGTACAACCGATGAATGATAAAGTGAAGTTTGTTTTGGATTCTGGTGCTACCCAGCACATGGTCAACAACAAAGATTATTTTAACGTTTTGAAGTTGCCAAGAAAAACGAAACCATATCAGCATCTGAAATTGGTGACATTTCTGTTAAAACGTTTCATAATGGTGATTCCGCACCAAAGACTATGAAGAACGTTTTATTTGTGAAGGATCTGAAATGCAACTTGATGTCTATCCGAAGTCTGACAGAAAGGGGTTACCGTATAGTTTTTGAGGCAAGCTGTACGAAGTAGATTTGCATGTTGAAAAAAATAAATTCGCTGGCATCTCAAGTGAGAAAAATGATTCACAATCTTTGTGGCATTACAGATTAGCACATTTGAATACATATGATTTGAAGAAGATGCTCAGTCATCAGATGGCTAAAGGTTTGGAAGAAGTGAATGTTGACACTGAATTAACATTCTGCGAATCTTGTGTTTTTGGAAAACAAACACGTTCATCGTTTCCAAGGAACAAAAATACTAGATCCAATCGCATTTTGGAACTAATTCATAGTGATGTCTGTGGTCCTATGCCAACGTCGGCATATGATGGAAGCAGATATTTTGTGTCATTCACTGACGACTATTCCAGAGCTTCAATGATATTCTGCATTCAACGAAAAAGTGAAGTCCTTAGCAAGTTCAAAGAATTCGTAGCCATAGCTGAAGCACTACATTGCAAGAAAGTTGCGAAACTGAGAGCTGACAACGGTGGAGAATATACTTCAAATGAGTTTAGACAGTTCTGTAAGTCAAAGGGTATTCAAATGATGCTTACTGTTCCCTACAATCCAGAGATGAACTCCGTGTCTGAGCGATTGAATAGAACACTTCAAGAAAAAGCTACAACTATGCTGGTGGCAAGTGGTTTGGATCATAAATTCTGGAACGAAGCGATTCTTGCAGCAAATTATATTAAGAATCGATCGCCAACGAGTGCTGTTGGGAAGCAATTTATGAAGCAGACACCGGCTGAGATTTGGTTTGGAAGAAAACCAGATCTGTCCCATTTAAGAATTTTCGGTTCAGAATGCTTCAATTTCGTACCAAAAGAAAAGCGATCGAAATTTGAAGGTAAGTCGAACAAATGTCTGATGCTTGGGTATGCTTCATCGATTGGTTCATACCGGCTGTGGGACATGAAAGAGAATATGTTAGTTATTGGTCGACACATAACGTGCAATAAAGATTCCGTATTGAGAAGGCCGAAGATAACAGAAATATCGACTTCAGAGGCGGAACGATTTGGTGAGAACAAAAACGATGAAACTCTGGAAAATCTACCTGTTGACGGCGGCGATGGAATAGTCCACAGCTCTAATTTGGATTGGGCTGGTAACCGCATTGAAAGAATCCACGATGTCGAAGAAAACGGCATCGGTAACAACAGTACCAGCGGAAGCGAAAATAGTGTTGAAGACCTCGAATCAAATGTTCAACGAAGAAGCGAACGTACGCGAAGACAACCTGAGCGACTTGGTTTTTGCACTTATTCAGCTGAATCAGACAACTTTGCTCTTAGTGCCGAAGAGTACGTCGAAGATGACCCAAGAACCATTACTGAGGCAAAAGCAAGAGAAGATTGGCCAGAATGGGAAAATGCCATAAAAAGTGAGTACCAATCATTGATACATAATAAAACTTGGACTATTTGTAGTTTGCCAAAGAATCGAAAAGCCATAACCAGCAAATGGGTATTTCTATTGAAACGCAAAGCAGATGGGCAAATTAAAAAATACAAAGCTCGTTTGGTGGCGCGAGGGTTTACCCAAAAACCTGGTTTCGATTACACCGAAACGTATGCGCCAGTTGCAAAGTTGGTAACATTAAAAATATTGCTTGCAGTTGCAAATGAGGAGGGCATGTATAATCACCAGATGTCAAAAGTGCGTTTTTGAATGGTGAACTGTCCGAAGACATTTATATGGAGTTACCGGAAGGTATTGACTTTGGAAATAAAATCTGCAAGCTCAATAAGGCTTTGTATGGGTTGAAGCAAGCGTCCCGAGCCTGGAATGAGAAGTTCAACAGTTTCATGGTTAAAATTGGATTCAGACGATGTGAGTCAGATCAATGCGTGTACGTCAAGGACCAAAACGGAAGCAATTTTTACGTCCTGCTGTATGTCGATGACATATTGCTGTTTTGTCAAAATATTCAAATGATTATCATCATAAAGCAGCTGTTGTCAAACGAATTTGACATGACTGACATGGGTAGAGCCAGTACCTTTCTGGGAGTGCACATCCAGCAAAACATCGAAGATGGAACTATTGAACTAAGTCAACGGCAATACTTGGAGAAAGTGTTGCATAAATTCGAAATGAAAGACTGCAAGCCAAAAGCTACTCCCATGGAAAAGGGTCTGCACATCGATGAGGGTGACAAGGAAAGATGTACAAATCACCCCTACCGCGAATTGATTGGTTGCTTAATATACGCAACTGTGACCACAAGACCGGACTTATGTGCTGCAACTGGATACATGAGTCGATTCCAAAGTTGTTTTGATGAACGCCACTACAACTATGCAAAACATATTTTACGCTACATTCGTGGAACAATCGACTTGAGAATGATTTACCGAAAAGAAGATACTGCCGAGACCCTGGTGTGTTTCTGTGACGCTGACTGGGGAGAAGATAAAAATGACCGGAAATCTACTTCAGGATACGTGTTCAAGTTATTTGGAAATACCGTGAGCTGGGCCTCAAAGAAGCAATCAACAGTAAGTTTGTCATCAACAGAAGCTGAGTTGATTGCCCTAACTGAAGCAGTATGTCAACTCAAATGGATTCGTAAGATGCTGAATGAACTCAATGTAGAATGCACGATTCCAGTAATCATATATGAAGATAATAATTCCTGTATTAAAATTGCTGAAGATTCCAAGGAAAGCAAACGAATGAAGCATTTAGACGTCAAATACCATTTTATTCGAGATGAAATTTCAAAGGGCGTTATTCGACTAGAACAAAAACCAACTGAAAATCAACTAGCTGACGTCATGACGAAAGCATTAGGAAGAAATTTGTTCATTAAACATCGTAGAGGTTTAAATTTAGTTTATTTTTTTTTTATTTTGTTCGATTAATGTACCTACTTATGATTTAACTTGAATTTATAGTTTCTATTAAATTAAGAGGCGGTGTTAATTTGTACTTTGTATAAAGCTACTCTCAGTAATTTATCCGAAACTACATTAATCTCAGTTCACTTTTCGATTCAAGTTTTCTTTAATTTGTAAAATATAATTAGTCTTTCTTTAAACTTCAAACAGTAAAATACTTCTTTTATAATAAATATTGGTCTTTTCTTTTCTCTGGATCTCCGAACATTCTGATAAAAAAATAATTTTAGAATATCTTTGTTTGGGTACATACATATACTTCTGTAAGTTAAAACATAATCTTCGAAACAAAATCCTGGCTACGGTTACACAGATTCTAAGGCATCAATCCTCTCGGCTTTATCTGTGACAAGTGACTTCTCAAAACCCCACACAAAATAGTTTAGCGGTGTTAAATCGCACGATCTTGGAGGCCACAACACAGGCCCACGAAGCGAGATAATGCGCTCACCAAAATGTTCCTTCTATAAATCGATTGTTTCGTTGGCGTCGTCTTGTTAGAACTAAACGTCGTACACATCAATATCCTCCAATTCAGTCACGAACAAGACATTAATTAACATTAAGTTAATTTATTATAAAATGGCAAACCAAACTAAGCATAAATCAAGTGACAGCTGTCAAAAAGGCCAACTCCAAAAAAGTATTTTTAGATTGTCAGACGTCTAAAAAAGACATATAAGACATAGTTATATAAACTCGTACTTGGGCAATTGGAACCCAGGAAACAATTTCTTTGATAAAATCTCTTAACCTTAAACAAATTAAATTAAGTGGCGCTAAAGCTTGAAGAGAAACAGGGCCGACTGACGTATGTACAAGTCCCAACCATTACTGTGTGCGATCAATTTAAGAGATGTAGGGGACTTACAATTTGTGTATCAAATCCGAACGGTTTATAACCGGACTTGAGAACATTTTTTTAAAAACAACGCAATAAATTAAAGATATCTAAAAACTTTAGTATCGGCTTCAAGTACAATCTTAGTCTTCAATAAACCATCTCGTTGAAACCAAATGCCAAATGTGGACTTTTACACGACCACTAACTCATTTTTTGCTAATGACGAACCCATAAATGACATTCTCCACTAACAATGAAATTAATCAACTTGGCGCAACTTCCCCAGATCCCCATCGGAGAACGTACGTGTCGTCGCTTCAAATGTTCCATCGGCTTTAATTCTTAAGTCAGCTTGATCTTGTTTAGGTGTTAACCTAGATCCTTCCGCCATAATTTTTTCTGAGCGATGTAAAATTTTCGAAAACACCTTCAAATTGACTGATTTGGATCGTTTGAGGGACGCCTGATTTGCCAACGACCAACCCGTTGTCTCACTAACTCCGAAAATCACACAACGAATATGTTGAATCCTCTTTCAGAAAAAATATAACTTTTCTTTTTAAGTGTTTCCGCTGATTTTTAATAAATTCCAGTATAATTCCACGAAGTCCGTTCTAATTCGGAATACACATTTTCGTGGAGGATCCATAATGCGGAAAAAGAACTTGTCTAATTCATCACCTTAGGTCTCGAAATTCAATTGAAAAAGTATACCTACAACGAATACGTTGCTTTTCAGTGATTTTTATTTTGTTAATAAGTGAGATAATTTTTTTCATACGCATTCAGTTTTTTGCTTAAAGTGCCCATGTTTTCGAAAGTTGTAAAATAAAATTAAGGTTACTTTAACTGATCCTTACAGAATATCCAAAAGTCGAAACTACATCATGTTTTGCTATTAATGAAAGCTAAGGCGAATCTTGATTGTTGGCACGAAAATTTGTTGTTGATAAAAAAAACATACAAAGGTAACTAATTTATTTCACCTCTCTCATGTATCGTAATTATTATTTTGAGCTTATTAGTTTAATTTATTGATAACTCTTAAAAATCAAACATCAAACTATAACATAATTTGGGCTTGATCCTCTTTCAATTATTTTCTTACAATTTTAAAATGAAGACAGGCATACAAAAAAAACTATTCTGATTGACATACACTTCGTGTCACATGAATAGGAACAAGCTTTTTCGTTTTATTTTTGATGATATTTTTCAATTTTTTTTTGAAAATACCCAAATGTGGAATAAATGAAATATGTATTAAGTTTATATTGCAAACAAAATGTTGAGCCAACGCCTTAATTTTGCAACTAATCACATCAGGTGGAATCGAGCTTAGCATACCTTCGTCTTTTCCGATGAAAACAAATTTAATTTGGACGGGTCTGATGGTTATAGCTGATATTTCCATGATATAAAAAAGGAAGAAATCTATCCTGAAACACGGCACAGCAAAGGAGGCGGTGTAATGGTATGGGGAGCAATCACATATAATGGGACCGTGGAGCTGGATTTTCAAAGCTCTAAAATGACGGCAATCACTTACAAATCGATTCTGGAAAGAGCTTTTGCGAAGTTTTCTGAATTATTTTGTGGACAAAAATGGACTTTCCAAAAAGATAATGCACTAATACATACCACACGGACAACAAAAGCCTGGATTCAGGGGCAAAATGTGAACCTATTACCATGGCCCCCATATTCTCCTGACCTGAACATCATGGAAAACGGAAAACCATAAAACTGTCCTGGGCCCATATTTCGCTCAATTATCTGACAGCACTCTATGAATCCATACACCACAGGTTAATTGAAGTAATTCAGAAATCAGGAGGCAGCACACATTACTAGATATTATTTTAATCCATTCAATAAAACCAGTATTTACCTAAACCATAAGATTTGATATTTTCTTTACTTTAAATGGTCTTACAGGTAAATTTAGGTTTTGTGCCAATCCATGTGACACAAAAAACAGGTACTTTTTATGACCTTCTTCGGAAATCCACCATAAAACTTGTATTTATCAACTTAATCCAAACATTTCTGCTTGCAATATAAACTTTATACATACCTCATTCATTCAACATACTCGTATGGGTTTTTCCAAAAAAAAATCCTAAGGGTTTGAAAAGAATCGACAAATAAAAAACGAAAAAAGCTTGTCCCTTTTCATGTGACACGAAGTGTATATGGAGAAAAAGCAATAAATACGCGTATATATCTTCTCAAATCATACGCGTATCTACAATTATAATATGTCAATCAAAATAGGTTTTTTTTTTAATTCTCTCTTCATTTTTAAATTAAAAAAAAAATTGAAAGAGGATCAAGCCCGAATTATGTCCTTTTCTAATAACAAAAGGAATTAACTCAATACTCTTTGCGCAGTTGCTCTTCATGTCCTTGTTATTTTTTCATAGTATGGTTTTATACGCTCAAAAAGACAACTTTAAACCAACTATGGTTCAATTTTGGTCAGAGATTAAAAATTTTGCAGTTTTTGTAAACCAGAATTTCACCCTCTTATCCTCGTGTATAGTAGATAATAGATAGATCATTGCATCGTCATTCAAATTGTTAAGTGCCTATATGATCAGTAAGGGATATCTTATGCTATTCTTATCTGCGTATGCGGATCTATGGGGTGTTATAAGTCTCCTGTGTTGTAATTGCAATCCGTGAATTGAGATTGAATTTGGTTTATTAATCAGCTCGAAATGAAAATTCTTGTTGTTGTTTATTGTTGATTTCTTATAGGTATAGCGTTGAGACCTTGAGGGTTGTTTTTTGTTAGGCTTTGTTTGATTATTTTTTTTAATAGATATATAAATGCTCTCTGTACCGAATAAATGAAGGGGCAGTTCATTTATAATAGAATTTTTAAAGGTAAATTGTCAGAACCCTGATGATTGTGATTTAAAACTATGCAGCCGCAACCGTAGCATTAAGTGTTTTGATGAGACCAAGATAAAAGCGCATAATAATTATTTCTTCTTCAATTTGGGACCAGACAAAAAAAAACGAATGAGTTTATTCTGTGTTCCATTTATTATTAATTAGTTGCTAAAATTAAAATAAACTGTATCAACACTCAAGAGCGATATTTTAAATTTATTATATCTTACAACAAATTTATTATGATGAATATTAGTTGTGTATATTTCAAAACAAAAATAGAAGTATTAAGCTCAGCATCACTTAAAGTCTCTTTATAGCAAATGTTGTGCAGTTATGTATGGGATCCAATTTGTCGGAAAATTTGTAGCCATTGTATTCTACATCTGTATATGGACGTGTAACAACTGTCTCAAAACCAAGTTTCTTACCAATGATCTGAGTGAATTTAGTTGAAAAAATCGAGCAAACAGCTTTGGGTCTCTTCCCCTGAATGTGCTCTGGGAAATCTTCGTCGGAGAAAAGACCATTTCCGAAATCTCTAAAAAACTCTATGGAATATTGGGTTAATGCACTAGCAATTCCTTTTCTTTCAAATTCTGGCCTTGTTGAAAGAAATACCACTTCCACGCTACAATCAATTTTAAGTTCTTTGTAAATATCAAACGAATTTTCCATTTCTTCCAGACAATTTCCAATAAAAATCATTTCGGGTGTTGTAAAAGTCAAAAAGATGTCATCTAAACTCAAATTAGATTTCGGAGCCTGTAAATACAAATTAATAAGTTTGATCAGATAAACGTAGTTTTTTCACGCACCAAAAGTTTATTAGCACAAATAGCTGCTAGAGTACCGTTTTTAATATGTTTGGCCCCAAAAGATATGCCGTCCCTTAGAACTTCACGAAAGAGAATTTCGATTTCTCTAATGGCTTTTGGATTGGCTGGAAGATTTGTAGCTATGCTAAAATTTTCGTTTTTAGGAAAATTCTCCATAAACAGCTGAGAAAAAAAAATAAAATATTATAAGTTATCATAATGTTCAAATTTGCACTGATACAAAATGAATGTTGAGAGATAAAAATCTTGAGTACAGAAAATTTCAAAAAATGTTAGCTTCAAGATTTTGTTTTATAAGTGTTAAAACTGAAGAAATGCAGCAGTATATTCAGGTTGTTTAATAATTTATATTCTCTTTTTTTGAAAGTAAGACTACAGGACGCTTATCTTTTTAAAATTCGTTTATGTATATGTACATACATATACTTGGCTCTAGTTCTGATGTTTTAGAACTTTGCAAAATCCTTAGCAAAAATATTAATTAATTTGTAGGGAAACAATATGTGCCTTCTGTTTCACGAATTAACTTTGATATGTGTTCTAGAAAACCTAAATTTTTTTAAAACAGATTTTAAAAAGGCGAGGGAAACTAAAAAAAAATAAAAAATATTCCCGATTTTAAATATAATAATAATAACAAAAAAATAAAAAAAAGACATATCAACTGCACATGTGAACAAAAACCGTAGTTTCATAACATAAAATATTAATTTCCATAAATACTTCAATGTTTATTATTTAAAAGTAATATATTAACTGTTTGGGAATCAAATCACAAAATATTTTTTTTTGTAAAAATGCCAAACAATGTCTAACAACACCCTATTTTATTCAACAAATAACTAATTTAATTCGCTCTTGTAAATCCTAACGTAACTTATTTCTTGCATTCTTCTTTTGCCTCATATTTGTTTATGCTAAATCAATTTGTAAAATACTAAATTCTACCTCTTTCGATTTTGGACACCACACAGTAAACATCTTGGACATTGGTAACAAAAAACAAAAACTTATCGACTTATTATATTGTACAAACACATTACTTAAATTAAACATTAATAATTATTCAAAATTAAAACTATCATTTTTGGTTTTTTATCATAAAGACATTTAACAAAACTAAAACTAGGTCTACAAATCTACAAATTATACAGTCCACATACAAAAAGGAAATTTAACACAAATAAGACAAAACATATTGGTCCTTTGCTCGCCGAATTCATCTCGTGATCAAGCGCGAAAGTGTAATTAATTTCGTAATCAATTAATCAGATGCATAACAGTGCGGCTCGATAAATTTTGTATATATGTGCTTAGGTATTATGACTGATAAAAGTGCTCCTCGTGAACGGGTCGACGCATTATAAGATTTGCATGATTTATATATGTAAAAAAAACTTTAATTGCATAAACATTATTTTAAATTAATTGCATGAACCTTTTATATACAAAATTGAATATAATCAAATACGTGATCTTGCTTTATGCAAAGCTGTTATTCCTAACATACATTAATCAGAATTTTCGGCATAAACTTATTCTGATTCGTGTTTAATTATATGACAAAAAATAATTCAAACCTTATTGAATTTTCAATAAACACGTGTTGTACATTATATATATATTACAAAGAACATTCGGTTGTACATATATCTTACAAATTATATTACAACGCACACAATTCAATCGATCAAATCAAAAAAACTTTAGAAAATTTCACTTCATTTTAAAATATTTTGCTACAATGAATATTGTAAAACAAAAACGCGGTCGTGCAAAGGGTACTATCACTAGGGCTTTTACATTATCGGAATCCGTCGATGATTCAACGCCTATAGACATGCTTGAGATTCATCTTCAGAAGCTTCAGGAGGCCTGGGCAGAATTCGTTCTGCAGCAGGATAAATTATACGAATTCTATAATGAAGATGGTTTCGTAGATCCCGAGCCTGAATACGGTGAATACGAAATAAAACATATTCAAGCTTGTTCTGGTTTTTCTGGTGCAATTCGCAAACATTCAAACAAAGCTAGTGATGCAGCATCCAAACAAAGCGCTTCACTTTTGCAGAAATTAGAACAAACGAATTCTCGTCGATCGGTCGTGTTACCCAAACTTGTAATTCCAATTTTCAATGGGGATTATAAGGATTGGCCGGTATTTAAAGATTTGTTCACGGGAACAATTGATTGCAACACTTCTCTAACCGCTACGCAAAAATTTCAATATTTGAAATCATTTCTTGGAAGAGAAGCTGCTGATCTTTTAAAACATATCTCGTGTACTGAAGAGAACTATCTTGAAGCATGGGATAAACTTGAATCGCGTTACGATCAAAAAAATTTGATCGTGCATTCGTTCATCAAAGGTTATATGTCCTTGCCATCGTCTCTTAGCTCAAATCTTGAAATTTTACGTAAGATTACAAATGGAGCTGACGAAATAATTCGTGGATTAAATGCGTTACAAATGAACTCTAGAGATCCTTGGTTGATCTATATTCTTCTTCAAAAGTTGGACAGTGAAACAAAGCAAGCGTGGTCAGAAAAGATAGAATCTCGAAATGATTGTACTATTCAAGAATTTCTAACTTTCCTACAAAATCGATGTAACTGTCTCGAATCGTGTGTTTCTTTCAATCGCCCTCAAAAAACAGTTAAAGTTCAAAACAATATTCGCTCGTATTTCGTTGAAACAAAACCAAGTTGCCCAATGTGCAAGGAGGATCATATCCTTCCTTTTTGTGAAACATTTCTCGCTCTTGACATTAACGCGCGTCGCGAATTTGTCAAGGAAAACTCTATTTGTTTCAACTGTCTTAGAGTTGGACATGCATCTAACAAATGCAATTCAAAATTTCGGTGCAAAAAATGCAACTGCCGACATCATACTTTGGTACATGATCCACAAAATACATCGCCTAATACAATAAATCAACAAAAAAATGAACAATCGTCGTCACAAAATCCTTCGAACTCTTCCATCATTACTCATCATTCTCTCGAATCCAATGTTTATTCATCGACAATTCTTCCAACTGCCGTTGTCAAAGTCCAAGACAAGCTTGGTTCGTTTCAAAACATTCGCGTTCTGCTCGACTCAAGATCCCAAATTTCGTTTATTACGGAGAACGCTCTCCAACGTTTGGGTCTTCCTAAGAAACCATCTCGTATTCCTATTGTCAGAGTCGCATCGACTTCTGCGGGCACAACAAATGGCCTTATTTCATTGAAATTACACTCTCGCTTTAATTCCAATTGCATAGATATCGACTTTCATGTAATATCAAAACTTACATCTATGCTTCCACCACTTTCGCTGAATTTAAAGACACATCAATTTGATTCGTTGGATCTAGCCGATCCAAAATTCAATGAACCTGGCCCGATCGACATTCTAATCGGAGCGGATAATATCTATATTCAATATTATTCTCGAAACTTCAAAATCAGAACAGGGTATTCCTAACTCAATGTTAACTATTTTCGGATGGGTGATAGCCGGAAGCTGTCATCAACTTCTATCTAATGAATCTACTGTCGGATCGGAGTACGGGCATTCTGCACACAACTTGATCATTCCCAGGTGTTTGATCTAGAACGTTTCTGGCGTCTAGAGGAAGTCAATTGTGATTCACCTTTGTCTCTTGAAGAACAAAAGGCTGAAGATCATTTCATCAAAACTTATTGTCGACATACAGATGGTAGATATATGGTTAATTTACCATTCAAATCTGATTTCAATCCAAGATTTGGAAATTCTTTTCGGATCGCATTCAATCGTCTTCAATCAATGGAAAAGAGATTTCTTCGTGATCCTGAACTAAAAACACAATATGCTCGTTTCTTAAATGAATACATTTCGTTGGGTCATATGGAAGAAATATCCTCCAAAGAAATAAATAATTCGGCCATCAACTCCTACTATCTACCTCACCACGCTGTATTCAAAGCTGATAGTAGCACCACGAAGGTGAGGGTAGTATTTGATGGTTCGGCAAAATCGTCACTTGATTCAAATTCTTTAAATGAATCCCTTTTCGTTGGTCCTGAAATCCAACGTGACATCTTTACAATATGTCTACGTTCTCGTCGCCACACATATACAATGTCTGGAGACATCGAAAAGATGTACCGGCAAATCTGGATCTCGCCAAACCACACAAACTTTCAAAGGATTCTATGGCGGGAAAATCCTGAATCTTCAATAAAACATTATAGGCTTTTAACTGTAACCTACGGCACTTCAGCTGCTTCATTTTTAGCAAAACGCGCGCTTAAACAATTGGCCTTAGACTCAGCTAAAACACATCCTCGAGTTTCTTCAATAATCCTCAGTGACTTTTACGTTGACGATTTAGTAACAGGTGCTGACACGGTTGATGATGTAATCGCAATTCAAAGGGAGCTTGTGCAGGTTTTATCGTCTGCCGGCTTCAATCTTCGTAAATGGACAACTAACTGCTGGCCACTTTTACTATCTTTGCCTGAAGATCAAAGGGAGCTGTCTCCTATCGACTTCGAAAACTCTCTGAGGGTGAAGGTTCTCGGGCTGCAATGGTGTCCATCCAAAGACTGCTTTTCCTATAAAGTAAATCTTGACCAGTCAACATCGTATACAAAACGGCGTATTCTATCTGAGGCATCTCGGATTTTTGATCCTCTTGGTTTTCTCGCTCCGGTTGTAGTGGCTGTGAAAATATTCTTCCAGGATTTGTGGAGACAGGCGGTAGGATGGGATGATCAAATCCCACAGGAGCTCTCTCAGCGCTGGATAACCATTCGTGATGAACTTCATTTAGTGAAATCAATTTTCATTCCTAGACTTATGTGGAAGAACAAACTAAATTACGAATTTCATGCCTTTTGTGATGCATCTTTGGATGCCTACGCAGCTGTAGTTTATTGCCGAAGTGAAAATCCAGACGGAAGTATCTCGATTTCATTAGTCGCTGCAAAGAGCAAGGTTGCTCCAATCAAAGTGCTTTCACTTCCAAGACTTGAGCTCTGTGGAGCTCTTTTACTAACCCGTTTAATAAACAAAATCAAGCTTTTGTTACAGATTACCAAAATGCAAGTTTTTGCATGGACAGACTCGTCAATTGTTTTGCATTGGCTTTCAGCACCACCCAAAAAATGGTCAGTTTTCATTGGGAATAGAACGTCGGAGATCATATCAACTATACCGGTAAAATCGTGGAACCATGTTCGATCTGCAGACAATCCTGCTGATGTCGCCTCAAGAGGAATTACGCCATCTCAATTGGCCTTGATTGATATCTGGTGGAACGGACCAGCTTGGCTCAAAATGGAGCGGAATAAATGGCCTGAATCTCGAACTAAGCTAGAAAATATTTTAAGTGAGCAATTGGAGGAAAGGAAGTCGAACATAGTCAAGGTATTCGTATCGAATATAAATGAAAACAATATATTAAGACTAATTATATCTAAATCATCAAACTGGATGAGGTCGGTACGCGTGGTTGCATACATTTTTCGCTTCATAAAAAATCGTCGCTTATCTCTGGAACTACGAAATCTTCAACCTCTATCAACTCAAGAAATAAATCATGCTAAAATTTGTCTCATAAAAGCTGCTCAAAATATTTTATTTTCGTTTGAAATCGAAACTCTTAAAAACAAAAAATCCTTGCCCTCGCGAAATAAACTCTTACCGTTTGCTCCATTTCTTGATAGTATGAATGTTCTTCGCGTTGGTGGTCGGTTACAAAACTCTGAACTTTCGTTTAATGAAAAACACCCTATAATTATTTCTAAATCGCACCCTATCACTCAACTTATCGTGGAATATACTCACAGACATTATTTGCATGCCGGTGTTTCATTAATGGTATCTTTATTAAAACAAAATTATCATATTTTAGGTTGCCGAAACCTTGTGCGAAAGGTAGTTAATAATTGCGTTGATTGCTTTAAGCAGCAAAAATGTAACTCCGAACAATTGATGGGAAATCCTCCCATCCGAAGGGTTCGGTTTTCAAGACCTTTTAGTAAACTTGGTTGTGACTATGCTGGCCCTATAACCCTTCGTTTGGCTCGAGGTAGAAATCCAAAGTTCGTCAAAGGGTACATAGCCCTATTCGTTTGTTTCGTGACAAAGGGAGTTCATATTGAACTTGTCGGTGACTTGTCATCCAGTGCCTTTCTTCTGGCCTTAGATCGCTTCGTATCGCGCCGAGGAAAACCTACAGAAATATGGAGTGACAATGCAACAAATTTTCATGGTGCTAAGCGGCTACTCGGAGAGATGCATGAGCTGCTGATGAATCAACAGCGAAATAACATTATCGCAGATCATCTGTCCAAAGATGCCATCGATTGGAAATTCATACCACCTTCTGCACCCCATTTTGGTGGACTATGGGAGGCGGGTTTGAAATCCGTAAAGCGGCATATCAAACGTGTTATCGGCGAACATATACTTACGTATGAGGAGATGTATACTCTCCTCACCCAAATCGAATGTTTGCTCAATTCGCGCCCCATGTGGCAGACATCTGATTTTGAACCAATCGCACTTACTCCGTCTCATTTTATGATCGGAGAAGCATATTGTACAATTCCTCAACCTGATTTAAACTTTTCAAATATTTCGATAAGTTCTAATTGGCATCTCTTACAGACTCTTATGCAAGGATTCTGGAAGCAGTGGCATAAGGAGTATTTAACATCCTTACAAAATCGACCCAAATGGCTGATGATTAGACGAGACATTCAAGAAAACGATATGGTGCTGCTGAAAGAACCGAATCTTCCACCATCGAAATGGATGCTGGGACGAGTTATACTTGTTCACCCTGGGAAGGATGGCAGATGTCGTGTCGTCACAGTACGTACCAACAATGGCGATTATATCCGACCGATTGTGAAAGTAGCCCCGTTGCCGTTTTCTGAAAGACCGGAGTTTTCCAGGGGGGGCTGAATGTTTGGGAATCAAATCACAAAATATTTTTTTTTTTGTAAAAATGCCAAACAATGTCTAACAACACCCTATTTTATTCAACAAATAACAAATTTAATTCGCTCTTGTAAATCCTAACGTAACTTATTTCTTGCATTCTTCTTTTGCCTCATATTTGTTTATGCTAAATCAATTTGTAAAATACTAAATTCTACCTCTTTCGATTTTGGACACCACACAGTAAACATCTTGGACATTGGTAACAAAAAACAAAAACTTATCGACTTATTATATTGTACAAACACATTACTTAAATTAAACATTAATAATTATTCAAAATTAAAACTATCATTTTTAGTTTTTTATCATAAAGACATTTAACAAAACTAAAACTAGGTCTACAAATCTACAAATTATACAGTCCACATACAAAAAGGAAATTTAACACAAATAAGACAAAACATTAACTTTAAGTGCAAAAAAGGAAACAAAAATACAATTAATTTGTTGATGGGTTTGATGAATATTGTTTATTATAAATATTGTAATGTGTATACAGTATACACTCTTTATCTCTTTTAATATCGTGTTATAGTAAAATAAAACATTTGGAATAAGGGGAACATCTAGTGGCTAAGAGGAAAACTCAATTCGAGAACATTCAGCGCATACAAGAACCTCGAAAGGAGCAACATCTAGTGATTAAGAGCTGAACTCGCTGCGTTAAGCATCGAGAACAACCTAGTAGTTTCTCGAACCGATTTGATGTATGTACTGTACATACATATATAAATAGGCGCTCAGAAGCGAAGCGGATGATTATTGGTTGTGAACTGCGATAAAGTAAAGACTGTGTAAAGTAATAATTGAAAGTAAAGACTGTGTTTGAAAAGTAATATTGAAAGTGTTCAATAAATAAGTTTGGAACAATTTAAATAAAGTAAAATTGTGTTTTATTTACAAGGTGAATAAGTTTTAATTGTCGGACCAAGCCGAATATTACAATATGAAAAACGCAATATACATACATATTTATTTTATTCATATTTTTTTCATCAGAAAAACTGTCATTTTCTTTGTTTTCCCTGGCGTGGTGAAGACACAATCCATCTGAAATACATCTAGGTTTTGAGTAATTTGCGTTGTCTAACCTGCTCAGCCCTACCCTACTTCAAAAAGAATATAGATGCTTTGTTCTTTGTTTCGCCCTTAGTTAAAAAAAAAAAAATAAGTAAAACCTATCATTTTTCCAACTTCCTATCTTTCTATCTCAAAATACCCACGTTTTTTTCACAGTTTGAGTGCTACTCAAATCTTATTTCAGCTTAGGTATATTTCAACAATAGCCGTGTTTTATTTTCTCCGTGACCCAGATTAGATCATTTGCGTTGAAATAACGTGGCGAAATACTGCTTTATGCCTGGTTCTATTTTTGCGATCCAAATATAAGTTTTTCTATTTCACATCAGGTGAAATTTTGTCTTATAAAGTTTGGTAACAATTCTAACAATTTCAATAAAAACAGTGTTTCCACATTACCATTTTCATTTATCTGGAATGATTTTTTTTTGTTTAAATACATAACGAAAAGCTTAATATTTATTTATTAACTTCTCATAGGACAGTTGACAGTTTTCTTAAGAAAATAAAAACCTAAAAAAAAAACATTACTAAAAATTGGTAAACATTGATTTTCTACTCAAATATCTATTCAAAAATTCAAAATATTGGCTTCAAACTAATTTTATCTTACAGAAATTTTTTACAAACTTTTAGTAATGTTTTTTTTAGGTTTTAATTTTTATTTAAGAAAACTGTCAATTTTAACAGAGGTCAAAAACTTTATTCTCCGTTGCATAAAATTATTTTGGAGATAAAATCGTTTTTTGTTCGTAAAATATTCCAGGTGACAATACATTTTTTTTCAGCTGTTTGAAACGTTAGTTGAATTTGTTTCAAAGTTTTATTAGTCATGTCACAATATATAATATAAAATTTAATTAAAGTCGCTAGCGTTATTGGTTTTCGAGATATTTTGGGTTAACCAAAATTTGTATTTTTTTTTAAATTGCTGTTGTAAAAAAAAACCACAAAACTAATTTTTTTGAGAGTCCTTTCTGCATCTTTCTGTACGAGTATTATTATGTATATATGTATAACAGAATTTATTTGAATTGAAGTCGATATCTCTACCGGTTCTTGAGATATGGGCGACGAAAAAAACCTCCCGAACGTACGTACGTACATACGGTCGCATCTTTCTAAAACCTTTTATTTAGATTTTGGGGACCTTGAAACGTCGAGAAACGTCAACATTTTCAATTCGACAAATCGGACCGATTACAATACTTCATATGGGAAGTTAAAAATAGTAAAATAGTATTTATTACATTTTAGGTGAGTTCTTATGTCGAAAGGCATTAGTTTTAAGTTTTAAAGTTAGTAAATGTTTGATAATGAATAGTTTCCTTCTCATAAATATAAATTGTTATTGTTTGTAAATAATTTTTTTAAGGTTTTTGCTTATTCAAATTTGGCCATTATTTCGAAGTAAGCATGTATTAAGATACCAACAAATAATTCATTATCTCAGCGACGAAAATTTTAGTTGATACCTATTAGGTAATCTAAGAAAATAATTCCACTAAAAATAAATAATACCTGGCACGGATTATTCATTTTTAATCCAGAAACAAAATTGTTCTAATAGATGTTTAGGTACACGGTTTCCTGTGGATTTTAATTTGAAAGGAAATATACAAAGATAAAAATATATACATATATGTACATATGTACTATATATAATGTTATTTACGTACATACGTACTACATTGTAGATAAGATACATTAGATAACAAATCGAAGAATTTTTCTTATCAAGTGTCCAATAATTTCTATTAATAAATTTCTATTAATAAGCACCTGCAGACTATGGCAGTAGTGCGTTATACATTAAACTTACCATTCCTATAGACAATTTAACGGCCCACTATAACAGCTGACTGTTCTATTCTTTTTTGTGACGCTTTGACCTAATTGAATTAATTGAAAAATTAATAACATATAAAAACAGTATTGAGTATACACAATATAATTTAGAAAAGAAGCTGTTCCAAAAATTATAAATTATAATTTGAAATTAAAATCTTAGAAAGTAAGAAATTCGTTCTTCAAAATAATAGAACAATTATAACCAAAATTCATCTGATTTCTTCAATAGATGCATACTCGTAGAATGAACAACATTTTAAGAGCGTTGCAGAATTTGTAAGAGCATTATTTTTTAATGAAGTTTATCGATTATGTTATAGAGCCCGACTAATATGTGCACAGAGCTCAGTATTTAAAGTTAAATAGCTCCATATAATATAAAAATCAAACTTCACTTAGAAAGTTATCTTTTGTTTATCTCTGTTGTGCGTTTTATGTGTAATAAACATAATGTATGTATATAGACATAATGTAAGCTAAGAGAACGCTAGAAAAAATGTGTTCCTCAATTCTGTCGTTTATACTTTAAATAATATTTTATATCTAATCCAGGGGCGATTCCTCATAGTCAGAATTTTAGAATTAATCTTATTTTGTAATATGAATATTATTTGGTAATTGAATTACTAACCAACTTAACAGTTGACCATTATGTTAAAAAATTCAGTTGTAGTTACATAACTTGCATCTTGCAATCAAAGTCAAAGTGACTTTTCTTCAAATAATTTTCATTTCATGCAATACAGCTCTCATACAATACCAAATCTATCTTGAAACATTGGGCTTGGGCATCGCAAAAGTTTGCGCTATCAAATTTCATACATTCTACACATACAGATAAATACACACATTCAAATAAAAGCCTGTACAAATAAATAGAATATAGAAGGGTTAGCGCAAAAAAAAAGCGATAACCAAGCGAAGCAAAAACACTCCATTACCAAGACCGGAATCTTTCGTACGTTTCACTCTCCAAAACCCGTTTGTTTACATTGTTGTATTTGTAATTTTGACAATTAATCCATGAATAGATGTGAGCACAAAGAAAAAAAAACGATGCCGTGGGCTAGCGGCATTTTGCACAGCAAAAACAAAATGGAGGGGTTAATAAGTTTTTTTCAGGTTTTTCTTTTTACTTTTTTTCGATGAAGAAGTCAGTTTTAAGCTTTAATTTTGCAGTCATTTTGTTGATAGCGAACCAATGTACATTTTCGTCTTCAAAAAAGCATGTTCAACATCAGTTTATTATAATTAATTCACTAATTTACAGTAATCACTACGAAATTCTTTAAATTTCATAATAAACCTCGGATTTTTGTATCAAAGATGCGTTCGAAGAACCATCAAGTTAAGGGTGCGAGCGCAATTTTTGTATTAAATTCTAATAAATTTTTGTTAACGAACGGCCCAAATATTTTGTTTGCAAGTAATTAAAATCTGTATCAATTTAATTAATCCAAGTATATTTATAGTTTGTTTTTAATGATTTAAGCTTGCAACTATTTTTCAATTCCATTATGATTAATAAATATTAAATTTAAAAAAAGAGTTATAATCGAAAAATATCTTATCCATAACATTCTTGATTGATGGAAGCATACATGTATTTGCTATCAAAAAGAAACTATGCATCAAAGGAACACCAATGTTTTAAAAAAGTAATCAGAACGATTATAGCGAACCTGTTGAATAAATGCAGAGCAAATAAAATGCAAATTTTGACATATATCACAAAATGAAAACGTCTTAAAATCGTTCTGAATTCATGCACAACTAATTCAATAGACCATGTAATCGTCATGAATGTTTATTGTTGACATACAGAAGTTTTTTTTAGTGAATTTCCACAGTTTAACGCAAAATATAATTTTCATTCATTCCTTAAAAATGTTTAGTTACCAAAGTTCAAGTTTACTTATTATTGTTTGAAGGGTATGTTTAGTAAAAGTGCTGCTAAAAATGAAACAAATTAATGAGTTTTACGTACATGTTTTTCTTAATATAGTAAATACTTCCATAGATTATATTTTATAAATGCAGAACATAGAAGAAAATATACATAAACATTAGTTTTCAGGTATAAAGCAGAGGTTAGTGTAGAAAAATATTTTTGAGAAAGCCAATAATATTTTAGGTATGTTCATTAAAGAAATTTCCGCTTCGGCTAACCTTCATCAACTTTTTAGAAAAAAAATTAGCATTGATAGCAGCCAATTATTTCATAGCATAATTAATTTTTCAGATTGTAAAAAGTCTAGAAATTTTCATACGCTACAAAATTCGTAATTTTATGCGTAAACATAGAAGATAACATTATTTAGTCAAGAAGTATGGATTTTGGCGCGTATACCGTTTTTTTTATTGGGTGTTCGGTTTCCCCATACTGGAATAAAAAAGTTACTTAAATCTATTTATTGCACTCATTTAGTTGGTATTGTGTGTAAACATATTGCCTATTTCTATTCCTTAAAGATGCTTTACACAAAGCAACTTATTTTTAAAACATGGTTCCCTCAAATTTGTATTCCAAAATCTAACTACAAACAAAATTCTAACTCTAACATAGTCCCTTAAAAAGAAATTTTCAGGAATATTTCTGCAACAAACAAAACTGAAATTTGGTCTTGCAACTACCGAACTGCTTAAATGATGAAAATACTAATCTAATTGAGGAATCTGAACTAGCTAAAGTTGGCAATGGAACTTCAAAAGTATGCTTCTAGTAGCATTGTATGTAGGTACAAAAAAAATACGGAGGCACCCGCCTATTGTTTCCTTTTGAACTTCTAACGTCGCCAAAAAAATGCTCTAAGCAAACTACAGCTGAAAAAATTGTCTGTTTTGTTGTTTTACAAAGTATTGAGTTACACTTTTGTCCATTTGCAATAATTATACTTAACCAGTTGCAGCGCATAAAGCGTTCGCAAATAATTTAAGTAGACAAAATAAATAATAATAAACTAATAAATCATTAAATAATATGTATTTGGTCAATTTTATTTTATTTAATATACATTTACAACATTTATTTGGATTGAAATTAAAAAGCCATACAAATCTTCCAATTTAAGACCATGTCAGCACTTCAGATTACGTTGGTTAGGATTGTTTAGTTTTTGAACGAGGCCATGAAACATTCAAAATGAAGCATTTAGATGGGGCTGATTACTATAATGAAGCGTTTTGATGGGATGTAAGACTAAATGTGAGAATGTGTTTGGTTTTTTGCATCATTTCACGCACACTTTCTCACATTTAGTCCGACATAGCTTGTAGGCAAACCGAAATGTCAGTCTGAGATTCCGGTCTTGGTAATGGAGTGTTTTTGGTTGTGTGTCTTTAATGTGTACCTGAAAACTTCGCTTCAAAAACACTCCATTACCAAGACCGGAATCTCAGACTGACATTTCGGTTTGCCTACAAGCTACTGAGGACTAAATGTGAGAAAGTGTGCGTGAAATGATGCAAAAAACCAAACACATTCTCACATTTAGTCCTCAGGCCCATCAAAATGCTTCATTATTGTAATCAGCCCCATCTAAATGCTTCATTTTGAATGTTTCATGGCCTCGTTCAAAAACTAAACAATCCTAACCAACGTAATCTGAAGTGCTGACATGGTCTTAAATTGGAAGATTTGTATGGCTTTTTAATTTCAGTCCAAATAAATGTTGTAAATGTATATTAAATAAAATAAAATTGACCAAATACATATTATTTAATGATTTATTAGTTTATTATTATTTATTTTGTTTACTTAAATTATTTGCGAACGCAACATGCGCTGCAACTGGTTAAGTATAATTATTGCAAATGGACAAAAGTGTAACTCAATACTTTGTAAAACAACAAAACAGACAATTTTTTCAGCTGTAGTTTGCTTCGAGCATTTTTTTGGCGACGTTAGAAGTTCAGGTGAAAACAATAGGCGGGTGTCTCCGTATTTTTTGTTTGTACAGACAATGCTTCGAGAAACATACTTGTGAAGTTCTATTGCCAACTTTAGCTAGTTCAGATTCCTCAATATAAAGTATTTTCATCATTTAAGCAGTTCGATGATTGCAAGACCAAATTTTAGTTTTGTTTGTTGCAGAAATATTCCTGAAAATTTCTTTTTAAGGGACTATGTTAGAGTTAGAATTTTGTTTGTAGTTAGATTTTGGAATAAAAATTTGAGGGAACCATGTTTTAAAAATAAGTTGCTTTGTGTAAAGCATCTTTAAGGAATAGAAAAAGGCAATATGTTTATACACAATACCAACTAAATGAGTGCAATAAATAGATTTAAGTAACTTTTTTTTATTCCAGTATGGGGAAACCGAACACCCAATAGAAAAAAACCGGTATACGCGCCAAAATCCATACTTCTTGACTAAATAATGTTATCTTCTATGTTTACGCATAAAATTACGAATTTTGTAGCATATGAAAATTTCTAGACATTTTGCAATCTGAAAAATTAATTATGCTATTAAATAATTGGCTGCTATTAATGCTAAATTTTTTTCTAAAAAGTTGATGAAGGTTAGCCGAAGCGGAAATTTCTTTAATGAACATACCTAAAATATTATTGGCTTTCTCAAAAATATTTTTCTACACTAACCCCTGTTTTACACCTGAAAACTATTGTTTATGTATATTTTCTTCCATGTTCTGCACTTATAAAATGTAATCTATGGAAGTATTTACTATATTAAGAAAAACATGTACGTAAAACTCATTAATTTGTTTCATTTTTAGCAGCACTTTTACTAAACATACCCTTCAAACAATAATAAGTAAACTTGAACTTTGGTAACTAAACATTTTTAAGAAATGAATGAAAATTATATTTTGCGTTAAACTGTGGAAATTCACTAAAAAAAACTTCTGTACGTCAACAATAAACATTCATGACGATTACATGTTCTATTGAATTAGTTGTGCATGAATTCAGAACGATTTTAAGACGTTTTCATTTTGTGATATATGTCAAAATTTGCATTTTATTTGCTCTGCATTTATTCAACATGTTCACTATAATCGTTCTGATTACTTTTTTAAAACATTGGTGTTCCTTTGATGCATAGTTTCTTTTTGATAGCAAATACATGTATGCTTCCATCAATCAAGAATGTTATGGATAAGATATTTTTCGATTATAAGTTTTTTTTAAATTTAATATTTATTAATCATAATTGAATTGAAAAATAGTTGCAAGCTTAAATCATTAAAAACAAACTATAAATATACTTGGATTAATTAAATTGATACAGATTTTAATTACTTGCAAACAAAATATTTGGGCCGATCGTTAACGAAAATTTATTAGAATTCAATACAAAAATTGCGCTCGCACCCTTAACTTGATGGTTCTTCGAACGCATCTTTGATACAAAAATCCGAGGTTTATTATGAAATTTAAAGAATTTCGTAGTGATTACTGTAAATTAGTGAATTAATTATAATAAACTGATGTTGAACATGCTTTTTTCAAGACAAAAAGGTACATTGGTTCACTATCCACAAAATGCCTGCAAAATTAAAGCTTAAAACTGACTTTTTCATCGAAAAAAGTAAAAGGAAAAACCTGAAAAAAACTTATTAACCCCTCCATTTTGTTTTTGCTGTGCAAAATGCCGCTAGCCCACGGCATCGTTTTTTTTGTTTCGCTCACATCTATTCATGGACTAATTGTCAAAATTACAAATACAACAATGTAAACAAACGGGTTTTGGAGAGTGAAACGTACGAAAGATTCCGGTCTTGGTAATGGAGTGTTTTTGCACACAACAGAGAGGAAGACCAGGCGCGACCAAGAGTTTGATGTCTTCTCTCTTTATACTTCGTATGGAAGAAAGAATAACACTGACGAATCGAACATGATCGTTAATGCGGCAACTGTTCGGTATACTTTATACTATCATACCATATTCGTTTTTGAAAGCAAAAAATTGTGCGATGTTATTTATTTATATGAAAATGGGTTTTGCTAGCGAACTTGCTTGACCCTGCTCTACCAGAGAGAAAAGAACTAATAGAGAGAACCAACTTCGACGGTTGCTCTCTTTTTGCCTACAAGCTGTGATTTGGCCACCAACTTGCATATGTATTAACTCCACATAAAAAAATGTGGGGAACAAATACTTATGCAAGTTTGTGTACATACTCACCACGAGAGAGAAAAAACTTTTCTCTCATTTCTCTCTGCTCACCACCTTTGAAAAATGGCGACCACCTTTGAAAAATGGCGGATGTAGCAAGCTGTTCAGAGTTCAGAGGTGTTCAAAGAAAATTCAAAATTGTGGATGAACAACTTTTTGGTACTCTCATTGTGTTCGTGTGAAAGTAATATCATTCGAATATGAAATGAAATTAATTACTCTTGTTAGGTGTCAGGACAATGAAGATTTAGAAACAATTCTAAATTACGCATTTAGATAAATATTAGTTAGTTATTTGAAGACAGTTTTAATCATTAAGTAAGTAAAATAAATTAGGTGGTGCAACAGTCCAATGAGAATTAGGACCTAGAAACATAAAACTCTGAAAGCACTACAACTATTATTTGTATTATTAGCTGCGTTTAATTTATCGCTCAGACCGTTGAAAGATGCAAAAAAAACTCAGATTTGTTTCAATTTTCAGAGTTTATCGACTTAATTTTGTCGATGCGAGAGTTGAGGAACATTGAAAACGAGAGTTACAGACATGGAACATTGAAAACATTTTTATATACTCATCTCTTTTTTCCATTCCTATTTTATTTGTGTGTACTCGTTGTTTATTTTCTTTACATTACTCACGACATTTCCAAAATGCTGAAAATAAGTGATTTAAGTAGACACTAAATAAAAAGACCGTCAACTTGTTACTTCTGTTGCCAATTTTCATTGCATAAGATTTGTGAATAGGTGATAAGCTATTCTTACTGCTTTCCCCTAAGGTAGTGTGTTGCTTTTAAAGGCTTAACTACATAAGCCGAAAAGTACTTTTGTACAAAAGTAAAAATATTTATATTCTCGCTAGTTCAGTGGTTTTGTGAAAAGAATATACAAATTTGTTCTTCAACCAAAATTTAAGTCTTATGCATCATTTTTATAAGTTTTCCAGTTCTAACTAATTATATCTTATCTTTCAGTTATATAGCGACAAGGAAAAATCTGCCAGGGAAAGTTCTAACTACAGTTTTTCTGAAAGTGCATTGTGGCTTATTCATAGATGTTTGCTAAAATTTTTAGGCTATTCATAAATGCAAATCAAAGTTAAGGGCTAAACCTAAATGACTATAAATATAGAAAATGCTGTGTTCAAGTAATTATTATCGCAGCCAAATTTCATAATTGATTTTTTTGGTGTATAAAAAAGCTGAAAAAAATAATTCATGACAGATAAATGTTACGTTAACACTAAATTCCAGAAAATATCGATTGATACCGCAATTGCAGAAGATATGGATATTTTTTAAAAATATTCCCGGTAAACTGTAAAACTTTATTTATTCCGCCTTTTATAATTCAATGTAAAATAATTCAATGCAGTATATTTTAGATAATACAGTAGTTAAGTTATTAGTCAAGGTATTACTATTGAAATAAACATAACATACATTTATTAAAAACATGTACTCGATCATATATACAAATAACGTCTAATCTAAAAAGCCGTAACCTTGTTAAACACTTCCTGCACACATCCTTTCTTGTTTTGGTTGTTCCTGCCATCTATCTGTAACTTAGAGAAGAAGAAGAGAAAAACAAATTCACCACGAACTACCGGTATAACTTCTTCCGTTATATATTGACAAACAAAAATGTTTTGCTAGAATTAATTTGAATTTTAGGAGTATTTTTGTAGTTACAAAAACGACAAGATGTTAGCAAAATTAAAAAAAAAATTCATGAGAATTACAAATATTATAATAGGTCCGTTCGCGTAACCTCCTAAAACAGTCCAATTTTACTAAAAAAATACGAAATTTAACCAAATCCTGTTCGCGTACTCAAACATTTCGTAGTTTTTCGTAAAAGACGCTCACGAGAGAGTAAAATATTTCCCCAGTCTACGAATTTTAGCCCAAGAAATTTCTTTGGGCTGATTTGTGAAAATTGTCAAATTTGATAGAAATTCAAATAAATTAAATAAATTGCTCGCTTTTGCTCTCAGTTATAAAATTTAAAAACAAATTTTCAAAAAACAGCAACAAGACAGTAATATTGTGTGAAAAATTTGTTGTTTTCCCGTTCGCTTACTTTTTTGTTGTAAAAAACATAGCCTTCTTGGCTATCAATAAACAAAAATGAGAAATGTCGCATTTCCCGGAAATGAAAACATGTATACACCGATACGAATTCAACACGCTATAAAATGAGAGTAAGAGGTTTCGAAGGGACAGAGACGAGGAAGTTTGGCTCTCTCGATTAGTTTTTTCTCTCTGGCTCTACGAGAATATAGCGAGCAACGCATGTTCGACAGTTAGCGCAGCTTTTAGCGATTATACTGATTTTTGATGCCGATGTGTGAGGAAAAGAAAATGGTAAAGACGTTGGAGTTTAGGTTGATTATTTAAATGTTTTATAGGAAGTAGTTTTTGTTTAGAACCTTCTTTTAGGCGGAAAGGAAAGTGACTTAAGAAAGTGCATTTTAATATCTATTGTTTTGTTAGTTAAATATTAAATATTTTGTGATCAATATGTTTTTTTATGTACATACATATGTATGTATGTATATTTTATTGTAATTACTGTTAATATATACATAATTCCATACGAATTCAAACATGGTAGACGGTAGTCGTAAGAAATTATTTTATTTGATTTCCTTAGAACAGCTTAAATTAAAAGAAGCATTTCTTGTAATGGAAAAGAAATTTTCAAAAAATAAAAATTAAGTTTATTCAAAAAACAAATATTTAGTCAAAAAATCAGTATGAAGTGTGATTTTTTAAAATGTTTATAAAGTCCATATATTTTTTCATTCAGAATTCTTTATTCTTATTAATTAAAAAAAAAATGAAAACTATAAGACTTTAAATTTAAAACTACCAGAGCGAAAAAAAAAAACAAAATAAGAACATTACGACTTATGCAGCTGCATTGGATCAATTTTAATTCTTTTGCAATCAAAAACAAAATAATAAAAATTGTATGAAGTTTAATTTTCAAATTGTATTCAATAAAAAATTCTATTTGACTTCTAAGTCATGGAATTGTATAATTCTATGACCAGCTAAGAATAAGGTTTTAGGCTATGAGATAAGTCGTTGTAAATAGTCTTCATTGTTTGTTTAAAAATAGATACTTTTTTTCATGATCTTGGTCTAACAATAGGAACTTTTTTCGTAGGAATTAAAATGGAATCTCCAATACTTCTCAAGCAAAGACCATAATTGAAAAATTATTAGAGAAAACCATTTTCAACAATATCGTTTTCGGAGAAGCTAATAATGGGCGCCCCTACTGATTTAAAATAAACACACAAGTATAGAAACAGAGATTATACTCGAACCTTTAGCGAAAATCAATATTCTATAATATTACCAATAGCTATTTGGTAGCGAGAATAACAAGAAATTATTTTGTTGATCTTGTTTGCTTTTTTCCGGTATCTCTTTCGCAGGGAGTTCCTCGGATGTGGACAATATGAAACAGAACACTCTAACCACATTTCAGAGAAAAACACAAGCTAAGTGCCTCTCATTCGCAATATGTAATTAAATTAGCTACCTTTGGTCAGACTAGGAAAGGCGAAGCTTTAAGTGTCCAACATAACGTTCAAAAAAATAGTACAGTGTTAAATCTTCAACATTTTTAAAATTTTTTCAATTGCTATCCAAAATGATTTAATCAAAACTGTTGCTGACGTTTTAGGCGATCACATTTCTGATAGAATCCGACAGCCAGAGTTTATAGCTTTGTCTGACATTCATTTAAAGTACCAATTATCTATTTTTATTACTTTAATAAAAAAAAATCATGAAACATTTGCTGCATTTATCGATGTAAGCTCATGGCGGATTGCAGAAAATTTGAATAAAATCAATTTTTATTCTTGAAAACTTATCTTCAACTTCTAGGAGTAAGTAGCTAACCCTGAGATCATGAGCAGGAATCGCCACTGATCTAATATAAATTTGAAATCCAACATTTTGAAAAAGAAAGTCCTTTTTTTAAGTTCAATGTAATGAGCATGGTTACTCAAATACAGATAATAAATAAAAAAATTAAGTGGCGCAACATTCCGTTGACTTACAACTCTCAACCATTCCTGTGTGCAAGTAATGCTGTCAGGGATGGAGGGGACCTACAATTTAAAGCCGAATCCGAACGGCTAATTTGAGAAAGCACTTTTCATGACAAGAATTACTCTTGTAGGATTTGTCAGTACCCACGGCACAACCCAACGCACTAACCATCACCCCACGGGTACTATAAGACAGAAAGATGTGTTAATTATTATTATTATTATTATTATTATTATTATTATTATTATTATTATTATTATTATTATTTATTATTATTATTATTATTATTATTATTATTATTATTAATTATTATTATTATTATTATTATTATTATTTATTATTATTATTATTATTATTATTATTATTATTATTATTATTAATATTATTATTATTATTATTATTATTATTATTATTATTATTATTATTATTATTATTATTATTATTATTATTATTATTATTATTGTTATTATTATTATTATTATTATTATTATTATTATTATTATTATTATTATTATTATTATTATTATTATTATTATTATTATTATTATTATTATTATTATTATTATTATTATTATTATTATTATTATTATTATTATTATTATTATTATTATTATTATTATTATTATTATTATTATTATTATTATTATTATTATTATTATTATTATTATTATTATTATTATTATTATTATTATTATTATTATTATTATTAGTATTATTATTATTATTATTATTATTATTATTATTATTAATTATTATTATTATTATTATTATTATTATTATTATTATTATTATTATTATTATTATTATTATTATTATTATTACCC